>JAJEJO010008127.1:0-22239 GCA_020662805.1 Glaucomys volans | reverse complement strand
TTTTTTTTTTTTTTTGTGATGAGAATTGTCCAAAAATGGAATGGAGAGCATTTGAAAATTTGACATTAAACCCTGAAATGTACAAGCTGTAGCTGGATGGTCAAAATAACAATAACTATCAATTGACCATTGCTGTAAAACAAATAACTCCCAAACTCAGTAGGAAGTGTCTGTTACGCTTTTGGTTTTGCAATTCAGCCGTGGTGATCCTGCTTCCAGCTGCAGGTCTGCACATTGGCTAGTCTAACTGGGCTTGGCTCTAGTCTTTGGGTTTGGTTCCAGTCTGCTCCATATGGCTTTCATTCTTCTAGGACAGTGGTCTCCTCAGGGCATGTTCTTCTTGTGGCAATGGCAGGAGCACATGAGGGCAAACCCCATAGCAGAAGCACATTCTAAGTTTCAGCTCACATCATATTGGCCAACATCCCATTAGAAAGCCAGTTAAATGGCCAAGCCCAAAAGCAGTGTTAGTGGGATCAGGAGGGAAATTAGTGATGATCACTGAACAATAAATAACAACAACAATAATAAACAGAATAAGTAGGCTTGCACTGCCAGAAGTATTTTGCATGGATAAATTCACTGAGCCATCCTGACCACCCTGTGAGGTAGGGGCTGCTATGTTTAAGCTGCATTTTAAAACTGAAATACAGAATTACTGATGAACTTGCAGGAGGACCCACATCCATGAGGCAGCAGAACCAGATTCGCACCCAGCTGGTCCAATCCCAACGCCTAGTCTCTCAACCACTGGCTCTCCCTCTCTGGTGTAGCAAGAAACATACTGAGCAGCTTTGGAGCACTTTGATGTTTGCAAAATGCTAGCCCAGATGTTGTCTCCTGTAATTTTTGTGGCAGCCCAGGTAGGGTAGAACTTGCTCTATTATGTGTGAGAACACTGAGGCTCCAAGACTTGTTAAGGGACTTGCCCAAGTCACACAGCTGGGAAGTGGCTGAACCAACCTGGAGTCCTAGGCCTTTCTCCCAGTAGGAATTTCAATGCTGTAAAAGAGGAACAATTCAGCAGTTATCAAGGTTTTTGTTGTTGTTGTTATTTTTGTTTTTTTGTTTTTTATAATTCTGCCTCCAGGCTTTGGGAGGCTTCTAATTTAGGGCTCCCACCCTCGGGTGCAGCCTTTTACTTTATTTATTTTCTGGCAAGGGAGTTTGCTCCCTGGTTCCTTGGTATGGGATTGATGCCATGACCAGAGAGCTGCACTGTAGTTCTCACGGTCTCTGAATCCCTAGTTTCTCATGACATGGCATGTCCCCAAGTGTCCCTTTCCCTCCCCTATGCACCCGCCCTTGCTTTCTTCTTCTGCTGAATACTGGGACAGCCTTAGCTGTCCCATGGTGTCTAGTTACTTGCTCAGAAGGGTGAGGCCAACTCAGTAGCTGTAATTTTAGTAATTGATGAAAGGCAAAGGGAAGTGAAAGGGGCACTTTAGGCCTTGTTAACAGGTGTACCCAAGCCACGAGGCTGTTTCTTGAAACCTGGGAGGAAGCATTGCCTTGAGAACCTTTGGATTGTGTGCAGATACTAGAGCCTTTAGGCAAAATTTTAATAGTGTCTGGGTATGAGCAACATTTCCACCCCAAAGCCACAAGAAGACCCAAAGTCACCAGTTTGGGGAGCTCCAGGGAGTGTGAAATTTTCAGGCTCCAAATAAAGTGCAGATGAGCAGCTCTAACCATAACCTTGTGCTTGCTATCTGCACGGCGGGAGTGTTGAGCCAATATATGCTACCATCGTTGCAAGTGGTTTGAAGAAGTCTCCAAGTTAGCAAAAATCCAATTAATATGTTTCTCCTCACCTGTGTTCTGCCAGCATCCCAGCTGCCTGCCCTTCCCTCCCACCTCCCATCCTCTCTCCTGTCAGAATCTGATGCCTACACAACTGTCATTCAGGAGTTTCCGCTACAGGCAGAGATTCCTATAGATAAGGCACAAATGATCCAGAAAGGACAAGCAGGGAAGAATGTTACATTTTATTTGGCCCACTGCCCAACATTTCTTAACTCATTGCATGAATTCTTTTTCATACTAGAGTCAGGGCTTATCTCCAAGACACTGGAAACTTCCAAATGTTTCTAGCTCCTTTTCTCCCAATCTGAAGGCTCCAGTCTAGATGACATATGGGCCTGAGGGTTAAAGGATCCACATTTTTTAGGGAGGGGAGGTGATGGTGGATTTCCTGCCACTACAGACAGGGAGGCTTCCTGCTCAGGAGTGTGGCAGTGTTGTGGACCTTGGGGCAGGCTGGTTAAACAATTCTTCTGATTCAGGTTTGAAAATGTACACAAACATGTCAAATTACGAAGGACCTACAATAATTAAAATATGAATTTGAGATGTAGTAAAGTATGTACTCCTTATTAACCCACCAATTATTAAGATCTAATTGAAGGATTGAAGTTGTGATATTGTCACACATATCTATAGGAGAACGTCTGTGATTTTCATCTGTGGTGGGGTAACAGGTTCTTCCTATAATACTGTGGTTTGTTGCCTATGTTCATAAATGAAAGAAATGCTACATTTTGGTTAGAGATGAGCAAAGATAAAATTTAAACTTCTCCTCCAAGTTTCCAGACCCCCAAATTCTAGGTTAAGTATCCCTGGTATAGAATCAGACTGCACATTGGCTTGCAAGTTCTTTGAGGGTAGGAATTATATTGCAACCACTTATAAACTTGAAATATGTTTCTTTTTTAATTCTGGAAAATGTCAAACATTCAATAGGGTAGGCAGAACAATGTGGTGAACCTTCCCTAGGCACTCATGAGCCAGCTTCAACTATTACTGACTCGCAGCCACTAGTGCTTCATCTATACCCTCACCAGCTTTCCCTTCCATATTATTTTTGAAGCAAACCCTCAACCCTCTAGCCTTTCATCCCATACTTTGATTTGTTTAGAGCAAGTGGGCCATTTAATCTTTATGGGTTGCTCATTGCTTGGTTCAATCTTTACAGATTGTTGATGGCTGCCATTAAAGGAACTTTGTTCCATTCCTCATGAGTCTGTGTCCCAGGGGTATGGATCTCGGTCAGAGAACGCCCTTGTCCATCACCAGTCGCTGTCTATCATATCCTCCCCAACATGTTTTTGGTGCTGCATTATTTATTCATTTTTACTTTTTCTTTCTGTGTCTTTCCAGCACAAGGTAAATGTCATTAGTGATAGGGTTTTGTCTGCTTGTCTCCTACTGCATCCCTAGCACTCCAGTACAGTGCCTGGCATATAGTTGGTGCTTAGTAAATTCAGTACATTTCTAATGAGTGAATGGCTGAATTAATGAAGAAAGACACGTTCTGGAGATGTATACTATTGTCACTCAAAGTGAGGTCCCTGAGCTACAGCATTGGCATCTTCTGGAAGTTTGTCAGAAATGAAGAATGTCAGGCTACACCCCAGACATACTGCATCAGAATCTGCATTATAATGAGATTTCCAGACAATTCTGTAGGCACATCACTATTTCAGGAGCACTGTTTTCCCACTTTAACCTGGAGGGGAGAGAATGCCAAACAGGAAGAGCTTCCTAATAACTTAAAAGACCTCACCAACCAGGAGGGCAGGACATGACAGGGGAATGTACTCACTGGTAAGTTGGGCATCTTAAGTTTGAAACATGGTTTGCTTACTTATTGACTTTGTAGGGTCTGTTTCTTCATCTGAAAAGTGAGGTGTATGAGACATGCCAAACATCATAGAAAGATTAAATGAGACAGTGGTTCTGGTATGAAGTACAAAACAGGTCCTAGATGACTACTGGGTTAATTCTCAACATGAGCAATAACATTGTTAATCCATCTGAAGCTCTAATAAGTTTACCTTCTGATCCCAAACTTGTTCTGGAGAAAAGTTTCTCCCTCATATTTAATCATAATCATGGAGAATTCTTGGCAACATTGTGAAGCAAACATGAGCTCCGCTTTGGTGACACCAACTCCTTGCTTCTGTATCCTTGCCCCCTTTTTGGGACACCCTTCTTCTCACTGGGCCTTACCCATTCTCTAGTCTAAGACCCTGCCCCCAGGCAAACAGCAAAGAGCAGCAATGCATAGTAGTCAATTCCCCATGAATTTTTGGTCCTCCAATGTGGAATAAAAGACTTTTTCCCTCTGATATCATTTCAGAAGACTGGTGGGAGAAGTTAAAAAGCTTTTTGCATGGGCATGCTATTGAGGAAGGAACTTCCTTTCTGAAACTGAATCCCATGGATAGGTGTCTGCTTTGGCCCTGGGTATTGAGTACTGATGGTCTTGAGCACTTCCATTTATTGGTGCCATGGACCACAAGCTTGAGTCAGTTCAGCTCAAGGGAAATTGGACAGTTTGGAGCATTTTTTACTTCTAAACTCATTTAACCTATTCTAATCTGGAAGTACTCTAAACAATTGATTGAACCAGGTCAGTAGAACTCAAGTTTTTTAAAATATCTACAGGGAATATTGATAACCCAGGCAAATGTTCCTTACCCCACTTCCAAATACTTCCCATTCTTGCCTCACACATCCATTACATGATACCCTGTGTTTACCTGGGGCTTGTTCCAACAGAACTTAGCAATCCTATCTTGGCCTAGCTGTGTATTTACATGGTAAACATTCTATAAAAGAAAGGGAAATATTCACTTTAAAATATCTCATAAAAGTGCCCTTTAGAGATGAGTGGATAGGAAAGAGCAAACATATTTATCAAATGAACCATTTTACAAAAATGTTACACATAGATCAAAACTTAGTAATGATAATATTACTATTAGTATGGTTATACTTCCTTACGTTTGTTTACTATTCTACAGATAAACAGGGTCTTGTATATGCATCAGTTCATTTAAACTTCTTAGCAATCCAGTAGACATCATTAGTTAAAACTGAGAAAATTTAGGCTTAGAGAAGCTATATAAATACCCAATCCTAGAGAGTATCAGAGCAAGAATATAAGCTTACATCTTCTGACTAAAAACCAAGTGTCTAGTGGCATATATTAGTTAAAAAAAAAATAACACGTACGCCAGTTGTAAGCCCATTAGGACGTAGCTGCTTCAAAGTGTCTGCACCATTCAGCATCTAACCAGTAAAAGGGAACCGTTGTATATTTCTCACAGACAGAATTTAATACGAGGAATTGATTACACTAAGAATAAAAGCAATAGAAAGCTAAATAAAGAATGATAAAGAAATGGCAAAATGCTACTACTGCACTTAAGTTGGAGGGAAAGAGGGAAGGGGCATTGCTACCAGAACCTGAGGACAGAGGCACCCTACAAAGGCTGGAACCATGGCCAGCCAGCCTGGTGGGAGTTGGAACCCCAGAGGAGACATGGTCACAGTCCATGAGTGAAGGGAGGAAATATCCAAATTTGTCACCTCCTCCTGCCCTCCAGTCTCCTCTCAGTGCCTCTCATTGGTTGATCCTAACTGGAAGCCAGTGGACACAGAAGATGCAGCCTGCCAGGATGAACAGAGCAGAGGGAGGTGAGGAATGCATCTGGGGGCAGCAGGCCCAGAGTCACCACAGCTTTTACATCTAGGTGTCAGTACACTCCCAGAACTAGGTTTCTGCCCTCCTGTTTTGCTCTTCCAAAGACCCCTGGTTCCACTTGGTTCTTTGCTGCCTTGCCCCTCTTAAATGCCTTCATCCTTCAAATAGGTTTGGCAGAAATCCATTTTTAAAATTCTTTTTTAATTTGAAATTTTATTTTTGTTGTACTGGGGATCAAACTCAGGACCTTGAACATACTAGGCAAGCACTCTACCACTGAGCCACATCACCAACCCAGCAATCTATTTTTGATCACTTTTTAGGGCCAATAAAAGAGGTGCTTGGAAGTTTGAAAAGGTGAGAAAAAGTGGTTTATATTTGTCCAGTTATCCATTTGAGCCCCTGATAGAAACTTCTATTGCTTTCGGGACACAAGAGACCGGAGCTCTGGTGACTTAACAAAGGACTATGTCAATGAATATCTTGGCAAGCAGCTGTCAAAAAGAGTGCTGCCAAAGGCCCTGTTGGGAGAACTGGTTTGGCAACAAGCTGATAGACCCAAAGGACTGGCATACACCATCCGTTCTTCTTCTAGATACTATCCTTAATCAGAGTTGATTAAAATAGTAAGTTTAATCTTTGTAATTTTGTGAAACCCTCTCCTGTTTTGATGGATTTTGCAGGATTGTTGTCTCCCTGTGTTCGCTGACCTCCCTCCATTCTAAGGATTCCATTTACACTATATATATAAATATGTGTATATTTATATCTTAGAGGTAGGTTTGTTTGCAGGAGTTTTTTTTTTTTTTTTGGTTTTATTCATTCAGCAACCCTCCATGGAGATAATTGGAGACACCTGATGCCCTTAAACCAAAATGGGAAAGCCCTGGCATAAGAAAAATCATTTCTGTGGTTCATAGCACAATTTTGCAAACTGGTACCAATGAAAAAGAAAACTCATGGTCATTTGGGTTCACGACTGGGAAGAGATAAAAGAGAAATCCTACACCTTATTCAGTGCCGGGTGTACAATAGGTTTTCAAAAAAGAGCTGCTCACTGAATGGGTGGGAACATGCAAAGTGTACAGTAGCCTGTTCATTTCTTTTGACAGGTGCTTTTTCGTTTTAAATACTCCCGGCAGCACTTGATAGTATGCAGCTAATGCTTTGGAGATTTTCCTGGGGACTTAATAAAGGATAAGTAGTGAAAGTTCTTCAAGGTTTATTTCGGTTTCTTTTAAGGAGTTGCTATCTCTGCTCTCTGTTTATGATTAATTTGGGGCTTATGCATATGTTGAGTCATTTTATCTGCTTGATCACTTTTATGTTCTGTAACTTTAAATATTTATTGTGCAAGCTTTCAAATAGAAAATAACATAATGTATCCATCATTCACTTCCACCAAAGATAACATTTCTCCCATGCTTGCTTCATATTTGTTTAAAGAAATGAAATGTTACGGTTAGAATCTAAAGCCCCAATTTTTCCTGCCTAATCTGATTATACCCTGTCTCCACAAAGGTAACTGTTATTCTAATTTTTGTGTTAACTGATGGATGGGGCTATGTTTTACTATGATCACTGTATGTGTATATATTTTAAAATAGTACTGACCTGTTTAAAACTTTGCATAAATCATATAACACTGTATGTATTATTCTGTAACTATTTCTGAAATATATTGATACTCAAGGTTCTACTATATTTATCTTTAACTGCCCTTAGGAATGTTATTACATGAATGCAGTATAATTATTATGCATTCGCCTATTGATGGGTATTTATGTTATCTTCAATTTCTCCTTCCTGCGGACAACGCTGCCACAATTATGTCAAATGTCCTTACGGCACATGGGGAAGAAAGATCTTTAGGGCAGTGGATCTTAATATTTTCTACACATCAGAATTGCCTAGGAAACTTTGAAAAGTCCCATTGCCAGGCAGTGTCCAGACCAATTAAATCAGAATCACTGCAGGTGGGACCCAGGCACCTGTATTTTTTTTAAGCTCCCCACTGTACAGATAATTCCAGTGTGCAGCTAGCATTGATAACTGTTGTTCAGGGTATAAAATTAGAAATGAAGTTTCTGGATCAAAATGTTTGTTGCTCTTCAGCTTTTTAGGTATTGCCAAATTATTCTCCAATGAGGTCTTTGCAATGGAAACTCTACCTCATTGAACTTGGTTGATCTTGTCCCCACAGGGATTGCAAAGGCAGAGAGATAGTCCTTTGATGACTTCCCACACCTACTTCCATCTGATTCATCCTGTGATAAAATATTGCCTTTCCCTAAGGTCATAGAGTAATAGGGACTCTTCTCACAAAGGATAACATAAAGCTTGGTGCATACAATAGCACATTATTTTGCAATTCAGGGCCTTGAAGTCAAGAGGTTCTTGCTATGCACTTACTATAACAGCCTTTTCATGGCATGATTTGGTGTTTTTCTGTGATGTCTACATTTGGGAGTACCAAATAACACAAGCCATATTGCTATGATGATGCTCTACTTTCCACTCAGCCACAGGACCAATGTGATAGTCCTCTGTACAGCTGGAAAAATAAGGTATTCAGCTAAACTAAGACTTTGATGATGGTTAAATCAGAGTAATTGTGGAGAAATGTCAAGGAGATCCTAGCCTTGACTTATGCAAACCATAGCAGTGTAGAAATATCTTTTAGTCCTGATGTCCTCTCTCTTTGGACAGTTAAGTGAGATTGTTCTAACCTGTTCACACACTGAAAGCTTATATTTAGCTTCTTCTCCCTGTGTTTAAGCACAGATTTAGAGAAAGTTGTGGGTAATAATTGGTGAAGTTATAATATGCAAACAAAATACCATGCCAATAAGGTTAATGAAAAACTGGGCAAAGTCTACATATCTACCTGGTCAGGAGTTCCAGGAATTCAGCTGTGTGACCCAAATCTGTTCTAGCACTGACTGTAGTCTCTGGTGGCAGTGGTCCTTTCTGGCTTAAATATTAATGGAGAAAATTATGGGTCCTATGGATGGCTAGGATATTTCAAGTATCTCCTGGTGAGCTGATACTCTTTCATTGACTTATCTGGGGAAATTGGACTAGGAGAACACTGGGGACTCAGGGACTCATTCTCCTCCCTCCTGTATGACTTGCTTGCCATTTCCCAGTCTTACCCACCTCACTATTCCCTCCATGTTCCTTCTATCCCCTGCTTGCAAATAAGGATGTGATTTTGTCCCTGTTTGAAAGCACAACCCATTACCAACCGCATTGCATGCAGAATCTTGCTATCATGGGGTGCCTTATTGCAGGGTTTTACTCTAGTACTTCTTTTTCTAACTTTGTGTCTTGGGTCAGGTTCCCTAGAGACAGCATCTGAGATAGGGATTCTAGTGCATGTAATTTATTGGTGGAGAGCTCTCAGGGGTTTGAAGGAAGCTGAGTGGATAACAAGATGGCTGAGCTGGAATATGATTTCAGATAGAACCTAGCTTTGCTTTGATCCTTAGGGAGAGGGCTTTTGTAGCTGCATCCATCAGTCAATGGCTGGGAGCTGCCCATGGGAAAGAAGCAACTTATTTTCCAGGCAAGGTGGCTCTCATCATCCAATGGTAACTCTCCTAAGAAGGGGGGAGGTTGTGAGTCACTAGCAACCACCACTCACAGTAGCTGGAGGAATCTATGCACAAGTCTGGTAAAAAGGATCTGGGCAGGGTACCCTGTCCCTACTATCCTCTGTGACACCCAGTGGACTGGAAATAGATAATAACACCATCAGTTTTCACACGTTGCCATCCAGGGCTCAGAAAGGAGATGGGCCTCATGTGGATGGGCAAATACTATGCACAATTAGAATGCTAGGAAAGGACTATGTTTAATAATGGAGCTTTTCTCTGGCTACAAGTATGAGTGTATTTTGCTATTTTAATGGTAATCTTGGAATTGAGTCCGTGACTTTTCCTGTGCCTGGAAACCACTTTGATTTTCTGTTGAGAAGCATTCTGAGGCACATGTGTAAACTGATAACCAGGATAAGTGGCATGATGAAATTAATCCCCTAGTAGATGGGAAAGGAAAGCCAGTGCCTTTCCCAGTCTGGGCTTTAAGAGATGATTCACAAGCTGGGGCTTCCAGGCATGGAAAGCAAACAGCATACCTGGTGCATTGGATGCAATTGTTTCCTTAAGCCATAAACCTGGGGAACCCAGATGACTGAAGTGAATGTTTGCTAGGCTGAGGTCAGGTTTCTTTTGCCTTCCTTGATTCTGATTGCATCTTATTGTGTATTTGTCATCTGGAGCTTGTAGAGGGTGAGGAGAGGATTCATAGAAATGCCCCAACTCTGATCCTATTGTTGCTTGTGAAATGTGGCCATGTTTCCTCCCGAGGTGTCTAGTTAGAACTTCTACTCTGAAGAAGCAGCATCAGCAATAAACAGCTAGGACCACAGCTCCCTTTCTACGTGAGACTATGGAAAGGAGTCTGTGAGCTTTACATGGTGCCACAACAGGGACTTTCTGTCTCTGCAGATTTTGTCACTTTCTCCTTCAACAGAAAATGTCAAGAGCTTGAGGCAGCACAGCATGGGGACAAGTGTGGGAGGCTTTGCATTAGGTAGGCTGGGGTTTGAATCTTGGTTCCACCATTTATCAGCTGTGGGAGCATCTTTAGTGGAGGTCCATGGCTGCTCACAGGTTCTATTGTTTCAACTCAAAATGGAGTTTAAAATGCCTGATTTAAAGGTTATTTGGAGAATTAAATGAGAATAGTGTTATAAAAGTTACCTGTCTTATTATGGCTTTCTAAGGAACTTCTGCTGCATTCCTGGTTTATGGAGATATAGAAATAGACTAGAGCCCTTCTTGGGGAGATCAAAAAAAAGAGGTTGGGGTACTTGGAAGAATTTGTTTCCCTAAGACCACAGCCACAGTGGGGGCAAGGAAGGTAAACATGTGAATGGAGTAACCATGGCTCGTGAATGTTCCAGGACAGTTATAATTTCAGATGTTTCATCTCAGCAAGCAATATACGTATTTTGGGTTCATAAATATGATCACTGTCCTTGTGAGAAAATGAAGCTCTGTTTGGGAATATCAGGAATCTTTGGCGCACCTTCAAAGAAAGCAATTTCCACGTGGAGTTGCTTCTGGTGTTTATGACTCTACTTTCAATTGTTTGGTGGAGAGTTTATTGAACTCACTTAATTATTTTATTTTTTAGCCTCAGTGTTCATTATCACAGGCCAACCTTTTAAACACCTCCCTAAATTGATGCCTGTGTCAACTCAAAAATCAAAAGAGCCCATTGATTTCCTCAGGCCCCCTCCATCTTTTTCTTCCTACACTGATAAAGTCTCATTCTCCTCACCAAATATTTGGAAGTTTCCTTCCAAAGCTTGGGAGGGGCAGGTTTCCCCAGGAAAGTCAGGTGAACACCATCTCATGGACAGTTCATTAACCCTGCCCAGCTTTACCCTTTGAAATTGGGGAGAGAGAAGGGAGGGCAGTGGACCGGCAGACATTCTCTTCACCCACTCCCTTCCTTCCCTGCCTTCCCTGCCCCCTTTCTATCTGGAACCTTCTCCATGCTCCAGTTAGCAAATGCGCATTTCAGCATTCAGGCTGAAATTCAAGTGCCAGCAGTAGGCAACTAAAGCCCTTTGACTTAAGAACAGCCTGCATTTAAGAATGTCAGAGCTTTCTAACCTGTTCAAATTTAAAAAGGGGTGGGGGACCTCAGCCCACCTTTATAGCCAAACTTTATCCACCTACCTGCCAGAAACATACCCCAATTTCCTTTGAGCTGTACTTTTGACTTTTCCACTTTTGACTCTTCCCTTTCTGTACCTCCAGGTTTCAGTCTACAGTCCCCACTTCTGTAGCCCCAATGAAGACTTTGAACAACTTCTTTTAAAAATGATCTAATCTTTCTAGAACCTTAAGGCTGGAAAGAAAAAAAAATCAATGTATCCCTTGCATTCTTGGCCCACATGTATTTTTTTCAGTGACAGGATATTCTCTATTTCTGGAGGGGAAAGTCCTTTAAATTCTTGGAATTTCCTCTGGCAATGGTGAGCCTATTAACCTCCCACTAATACTGGCTTTTTGATGATGGCCAAACTACTATCCTTTTGGTTTCACTTCTTAAAAATGACTTCTATTAGTGTGGAAATATTATGTGAGAGAGGTAATGTTGAAGTTAAGATGCTCTAGTTTTAGGACCTTGAGGTCCTGGTGACTTTATTTTGCTTAAAGAAACACTTACTCGTACTTTATGCCAGGTATTGCTCTGTGTGCCTTACAAACACAAATCCAATTAATCCGTATCACAGTAGAGACTACCTTTAGCTTCATTTTACAACTGAGGAAATGGAGGCCCAGAGAGGTCAAGCAACTCACCTAAGGTCTTGCAGAATACTGAGATTTGAACCCAGGCATTCTGACTCCAGAGTCCCAGCTCTGAACTGCTAGAGGTGTTCCCTCCTTGTTTAGAATTATCTGGGGCTCCATTTCCTTATTTGTACAATGAAAGAGCTAAAATGTATAATTTCTAAATTCCAGTACACATATAGTAAGGGAGAGTGATAATTTGGGATTTTTTTCTTTTACCTATAACACCTGACTTTTATAGTTTTTGCCTTAATCCATGTGCTGAAATGGTTCATTGGAGTGTAAAATTACATGGCATAGCTTCTAATTCCCATACCCATTCTCTTGTGTCAACATAGAGAAGATGAAACCTTGAATAAATTGGCTTCCCAAAGCACATTCTAAAACCCACCAGTCCAGTACCATGTTTAAAGGAAAGGGTTCCCCACACCAGAAATCTAGAAGGCCTTGCATACCATGCTACTTCCTCTTGGAATTCAAAGCACACTGAAATGTGTTAGAGGAACCTAGATGTTCCACAATTAGGAAACCTACTCAACTTTGGTTATTCAAGTGTTTACTATCCTTGTGTTACCATGGAATCTACTCTTTGGATAGCATTTTATTATCATCCTCTAGAGCCAGGTTCTAAAAGACACCAGAGACATGGTAGCTTACATGTTTTTGTAAGTGGTGTCTACAACTTGAGTCTTCACAGGTTTGAAAGTTTTGCTCTTTTGTGCTGGCACCCATCTGTGTATATATAGTTATATAAATATAAGGAACAACAGGAGTCTTCTGTAAAAAGATTACATATCTACTATCTTTTAGAATCCTCAGCTAACAAGACATGTATGATTTTCTCACAGCCTCCTTATTGTGAAAACATTCACTTGAATACAAACTCTACATGTGAAAATAAAAAATTGACCCTGGAGGTAAATCTTCTTTCACAGCCTTATGGCAGCTTGGGAAAGTGATTATGTGTTGACTTCTCACCCTCTTCTTGAATCATGTATTCTTCCCATTTATTCTTGGGATATTTTCATATCTATTTCCTTTGGCTCCCCATTCCTATTTTCCTCTGCTACCTCTGCCATTTGTGATTCTAAAACACAGGGATGGCCAGGGAAAGGGGACTAGGAACCAACAGAATGAGGTTTCTCAAATACTGAACTAGGCCACCTCATGTGGTATCATGGTGTTTCCATTTGCTGATTTCCTATTATTACAATACTCACTTGTACCAAGGTTTTCTTTTACTCTATTTGCTAGTTTTCTTTTATAGTGTAATTCAAATTTTTAAAAAGTTCATGCATATGGTTAAAAATAAAGCCTCCAGTTGGGTGTGCTGGCTCACGGCTGTAACCCCAGCTACTCGGGAAGCTGAAGCAAGAGGATTATGAGTTTGAGGTTAGCCTTGGCAACCTAGAGTAACCCTGTCTCAAAATAAAAGAAAGAGGGCTGGTGGTGTAGCTAGGTGGTAGAACACTTGCCTACCATACACAAGGTTCTGGGCTCAATTCCCAGTACTGCAAAAAATAATAAAATAAATACAACCTCCAACTCTAAATAAAGGAATAAAATAAAATGAAATGTGAAAGTCTCCTCCTGATTTCTAGTCTTCTCTCCAAAGATAAACATGGATAGCAAGTTCACATGTTTCAGTCCAGAAAGGTTTTGTTCACTTACCTATGTGTGTGTTTACATAGATCTCTCTCACCCTACTCCCATAATACACATAATGTTTGTTCATTTTATTGTGTTTTTTTTGGTTTCTGTAATAACAAACTTAGAATTATTTCCAGTTTCAGATGATCTATTCATTCTTTGCATATAATGAATAGTATCTAAAACTGTGTAATTTATTGAACCAGTCCCCAGTAACAGATATATGTTTTTCCATTTTTGCTATCAACAATGCTGCATTGTGTATTCTTTTACAAATAACTTGCTTTTACAAGAATATCTAGGGGTAAATTCCATACAATTGAATTGCCAGTTCAAAGGGCAGTACATTTTCTAACTGGAAAGAAGCAGCCAAATTGCCCTCCAATTAGGTAGTACCATTTATGCTTTTGTTTGTCTGATAGCTTTCTTTCCTTCATCCTGAAGTAACTTTAGCTATTACCAAGCTTTTAATTTTTGCTCATTTGAAATAAGTCATAGAGGATATATTTACTGATCTAAAATGACAACTATCATTTTCATTGTGATTTACTTCATAGAACATAGATTACATTCTCTCATTTAATTTGCATAATGAATAGTGATATTGGGATCAGTGTTCTTTTCCAGATGAGGAAGTTGAGGCTAAGAGAGGGAAAGTGACTTGCCTGAGCCAACCAGTGAGAGAACAGAGAATCAAAACCACATTTCCTGACTCAAAATTTAACTTTGCTCAATCTCAGGGTGAGGATAAAATTTGTGTGTGAGCATGTGTGTGCATGTGAGATATGTGGACCTGGGGTCTGGGGAGGGAAGGTGACTGAATGTAGGATCTTTCCCTTCTGCCAACCAGACTCCTTTAATACCCTGGAAACATTATATTCGAGACTCAGGTGCTTTCCTCTACATTTTCTAATTTAATTCTCACACATAGTAGTATTATTCCTCATCTGACTCTCAGCCAAACCATTGCTTTGTGGATCCCACTGAAATAGAACTGGGGAATGTGGACACAAAAAGCCATGTGTGAAATTTAAGTTAAAACCAAGTAAGAACTTGTCACCTTGCTTCTTCAAACAGTCCTACAAACAGTACCCACAAGATGCCAATTCCATCTCTTATTCTCATAAACATGTTAGCCAAAAAGGTAGAAATATTACACCACTTAAAGCCAGGTGCACTTGGGCTGATAGTACTGGAGATATTTCAGGACTTTTGAATATCTACTTTTCTCTGTGACTATTTCCTTGAGAGTGAGGGGAACTATAGCAATTTTGTCTTTCTAATTCTTGACAAGGCAGTGAATTGGCATCTAGCATCTATTCTCACTTTTTTTTCTACATAGTCTTTCTGTACCATACTGGAGAGGCTGGAAAGCTGGGAAAACTACATTTCCCAGACTCCCTTGCAGCTAGTCCTAATTGAAAATTAGATTTTGTCAAGTAGATGTAGCTGTGCCTTCTTCAGACTGGTGGAGGGGATTTTCAGGTTCATTGATTTCTACAGCATAAATCTGTGACATATCTTCCCCTGGCCACACTTAAGACTGGAAGAAAACAACAGTCAGATTAGAAGACTAATCTTATTGTGATAGAGTATAATGTGAAGTATCTACTTTTAAGATTCTTTACTACCTTTCACGGTTTGTTTTTTCCCCAGCTTGTATATGGATTTTACAATCTCCAAATAGCCAACAAACAAAAACAGGACAAAAAATCTCTACCCTTTCCATTGATGCCATTTTTCATGGGCTTCATAAATGGGTATTTAGTTCATGGATCATTAACAGTCATGAAAGGAGTGAAGAGATGATATTATTGCTGTTTTGACATCTGGGTTATTTATGTGGTGAGATTTTTCTATTGTGACCTGTGTGCTCCTGTAAACTTGTCTGTCACACTCTTCCTGGCCTTCACTTGTGCTGGATTTTTGCTTTGAGGTGGAAAAATACAAATACCTAAAACCACACCTCACCACACTGTAAAGAAGATCAAAGTGAAAAAAAGAAGAATGGCAAGATGTCCCAGGTGTGCTTTTAAATCCCCAGAAAATTTTGCCTCTGGGGATTCTCCATGCTTCTTGCCAGAAAGGATTTTCCCTTTTAGAGTATAAAACACACTTGCTGTTTTTTCAGTTGTAGATGAACATTTTTAGTAAAGAGCTGGCATGCTCCTAACATGGTTTATGTGGGTTGTCTGGTTACTTCTCTTATTGGCACTTTGTCTAAGACATAGACAAAACTGCATGCTTTAAGTGAGGGAAAAGAGTGTGTTCCTCTCCCTTTAGAACAGAAGTTAAATTGGCCCTTTTTAAGAGTCAAGAAAGACCTTCAGACTTAACCTAGTTTACTCTCACAGTGTGGCTTTGGGGTTTCACCCTCTTTCTTTGATAGATGGGGGCAAGAATGATAGAGGTGATTTTGCACACTATTGTGCACATACTAGATGCCACTGAATGGTTAATTTTATGTGAATTTAAAAATATTCAGTTCCAAAACAATAGTAATATTAGTACCAATCTTAGGCTTTCTATGAGGATTAAATGAGTTAGTATGTGTAAAACACTTAGAACTATGCCTGGCACCGAGTAAACACTTCATAAAAGCAAAAGCCAACTGTAATAAAGGAATGTTATTTTACAGCAACCATGCAATGACAATAATGGCAGCAACAATAGTGGTACACAATTCCAATATCTCCACATAGTTTTCAATCAGCAAATATAATCCAGCATATAGCAATATGGTACTAACATCTTTTTATCAGCATACTTTAGTACCTGAAATAAGCTCTCAACCCTGAAAGATGTACTCCATACCCCATAGTCTGCCTAAAGTTTGACTCCAGCAATTATTTACCATTGGAGACATTTCCCTTGACTAATTTAGGAACTGTTTTTCTTTTTCCTTTTTAGTTACTTCCCCCTACCCTCCCTTTATCTTGGGTCATAGGAACCATCTTTCTTTTTTAGATGAGGAGTCAGGAAGTGAGAGACATTAAGTGATCATCAAGAGCAGATTCAAAAATTCTGGGTACCTTTCTAGAATTTGCCATTCTGCCTTTCCTTTCTTTACAGGACTGATCCCACCATACTTCTCCCTGAGTATTGGACAGCCTCCCAGTCTCTCATTCTTCATTATGGGTTTATTGGGCTACAGATACCTGCCTCCTTTCTTGTTTGGAATATTCTTTCAGAAGATGTAACATGATGGTTTGAGCATGAACTACCACTAATGAACAATGGAGAAAGCATTGCTTTCCCAGATGGCTAATACAAACCCCTGTCCAAGGTTAGCACTGTTTCTATAGCAGCAGCTGAGGTGGTACTTAAGCGATGAGATTATAAATTGAGTGGCAAAGCTGTTTAAATTTTCCCAAAGGAGCCTGAGTGGCTGACCTCTCCATTTCCCCTTAGCCATGAAGGATGATTCTGTCCTTCTGATTCATACATTGTTGCATGTAAAACTAAACTCTGGCTTCATTACTCTGACATTTTATTTCTGGACTTTTTGAATGCAGTTCTAAGGCTTTAATGGAAAATTTAACTGAACATATAGGTTTATTTACTCATTAACTCTAGAGCAATGTTCTCCACCAAGCTATTTCACTCAGTTTTGTAGGTGAGGGGTTTATTCAGTTGACCAAGCTAGTGAGCTATAGTTTGGGTTAAGGAAAAATAAGGAATTGGGGCTGATACCCAAGAGAGTGACCCTGACTGTAGATTCTGCTCTCTGCAGAATTCTAGTTCTGTGCTCAGTCGTGGGTGGTGAGGTGGGATTGCCTTGGCCTTAAACTCTAGGAGATTAAATGTACAGCAATTTCCTGAAACCAAGTTATCTCTAGGAGGAGAGAAGCTATTCTGGGGCCTTAAGTGACCTTATTTGTGGGTGGGCAGGATGTGACCTTGAATGAGAGGCCCTCACGCCTGGCCCCTCGAGTTCTCCATAAGCCACTTACTGCTGTTGAAGATTAAGGAAAGAAACAAATGACCACAGCCAGCCTGCCACCTCTTTTTTTTCTCTGAGAGTGGGTGTATTTCAGGGTGGAGGGCTTGAGCACTGCCTTATACCTCTGCCGTGGAGAGTTTTAGTCACTTTTCTGCCTCTTGAGACCAGTTTGGGAACTCTGTCCAAGGCCAGTTGGAATTTGGCAGAACTAGCAGATTATTAGTTTGGCAATATTTCTCAGGCTTTCAGGGTGAGACAGTCACCTTTGGAGGAGATCAGCAGGGTGAGGGAGGTTTGTTTGCCACAAAGATGCTTCTCAGGCTCTTCCCCTGGAGAATTTGATTCAGTAGATGTGGGGTGGATGCCAAGAATCTGTATTGTAACAAATCTTGGTTGATTTCTAGTACCAGACAAGCTTGGGAAACACTGATTTATCATGAGAGACTTTACAATGTCTCTTGTGATAACAGACACTTATCTTATACAATGTTTTCCTTTTTGCCTTCATGGCAGATACTTATAAGGAGATGACTTCTATTCCTTGGGTCTTACCATTGCAGTGTACTCCAGTGGGATTTCCATCTATATCAATAATTGCATCTCTTTGCTTTCCTGATGACTTAGTGCTCTGGAATTAGCACCCCACAGAGCAGCCCTCAACCAGGACCTAGCTCCATTGCCTCTCAGGAGGGATACATCTGAGCCATGTCTAGCACCATTTCCCAGAACTTCCTGGGGAGGGTAAACTCCAGTCACCCACAGTGAGAATGTGCTTGATATTGCACTCTTTACTGGCTATCTTTCTCCCCTGTCTCACTTCTTTACTTCTGTACTTCCTTACCTGCATTTTCTGCCTCTCTATAAACCCCAGCCACTTTGCTTATACCATGGCAAATGAGTTCCTAGAAAATCATGCCACTATTCTAAAGTATGCAATAAAAATCACAGGACTTATGGGATAAGTGGGATTAGGGGTGCAATACTAAAAATCTTAGTAACACATGAAAATGAGATGGGAACTAAATAAAAATGGTAGTACAGATTTACATGTGTTATATGGCTAAAATGCATAAACACAACAATAAATATGACATTTTATCTAGAAAAAGCCTGAAAGTAGCTTGTAGAAGTGAGTATTGATACTGTCCTGGCTTGTGATTTACCATGTAAGGATAGAAGGAGGATCATCAGAAACCAAACACTACCAGAACACAAGATATGGATGGTTGTGGCTCTTAAGATGAACTGAGGTAACTGGCATATGTTTGAGGGTGTGTATGTGTGTGCATTTTGTAAATGTGGCTCAATTCAGCTGGGTGCACTTTTCTTCATTCACCTATTTCTTGCAGACAAAATTGCACATAAGCAAACATGAAATTTGTGTGTTGCCCAAATCGTTCCCTAATATATCAATCACATTAGAACAGATTGCATTTTCAAAACAAGTGTTAAGGAAGAACTGTTGGTATTTGCACTAGCCTCCTGTTGCAAGGCTTGCCTCTAAATCTAAATTAAGATACCTACTAATGGCAGCTTGATGATGTTCTTTTTTATTTAATTGGATTTTTGGTGAACAAGGCTAACATGCAAAACACAAGCCCCTTCGCACCAGAATGTATTCCATAGAGACCTGGATGGATATAGGAAGTGCCATCTCAAGTCAAAGTGTCCCTGTTGAAGGCTCTGCACCCAAGGCCACCCAGCTTTGGCCTCACCCATTCTCTTGTAACTCATCTGGGTACTGTGACCCTGTTTGACAAGTCCTGAGAATCTTGGTTCCCCATTTTCAGTTTCTTAGAACTGATTTAAACCTAAAAATCGAATGTCAGATTATTGTGAACTAAAGCAAAATTCTGAAAAGTCTTAGATCCTTCATTAGGGGAAAAAGATTAACATGGAACCTTGGTAGATACATTATTCACCTGCATTTAGTGCTTCCCAAGAGGTAAAATTACAGCATGAGCTCAGCTGACTCTTAATTTCCCATGGTAGGTTACAAATGGGTTCTTTTCTTTTCTACAATTTATTTAATCTCAGTACCTGATTCCTCCCACATGTAGCTCTACACAATCAAGCAACTTATACCCATTTGTTTAATGGCTTCTGCTTTGCTTTCTAATTCATACTTTCTGTAGCCTTGATTTTGACCTGGGTGTGCATGCAGACTGCAAGATCAATGTTTTTCAGAATGTGAACTTCAGACCACCCACATCAGAATCCTCCCAGGGAGCTTGTTATAACCACAGCTTCTTGGGCTCCACCCCAACCTTCTGAATCAAAATATCGTGGGAATGGGGCTCAGGGATCTACCTTTCCTATAAGCTACTGGGTGATGCTTATGTGCACTCAAGGTAGACCCTCATTGGTTCAGAACAATGGGTCTCAACTGGGGTCATTCGTCCTTCTCAGGACATTTGGCAACTCGTGGAGACATTTTTACTTGTCACAACTTGAGGAAGGTGCTCCTGGCATCTAGTGGATAGAGGCCAGGGATGCTGCCAAACATCCTATGTTGCACAGGACAGCTTCCACAACAAAGTCCTGCCCCAAATGTTGTTAGTGCTGAGTTGGAAAAATCCTGGTTTAAACCCTAAGGGATTTCTCTAGGATTCTGCTGCACTTACAGAGCTGTTTCTTTATTATTCTTTTCCTTGGTTTCTCTACATCTGAGTGATTTAGAAAGGACAAACAAACATGTGGGGCAGACTGGCAGCTTTGCATGGGTAGAATCAGGGTGGGTGTGGGTGATAGCCGACTCTGAAAGATGCTTTCTCCAGCATCCATGAGTCAAATTGTAAATCAGGTCAGCTCAACTCATCCTAGAGATTAAGGGCCCTCGCCGAGTGAGAGCAAATAACACAGATTTGGAGATGCAGAAATGAGCTCTTTTGTCACTGTGTGTAGATTCGTTGTCAAACATCCTCAATTTTTATTACCTAGCTGACACATACATGATACAATGAAAGCTAGCTCCATTCATCACCTAGGACAGTGCCTGGGCTGGTACATCTATGCTTCATTTGTTATTGACCCCAGCTTACTGAAAAGTCTGAAAGTATCTTCTAAGTCATCAAAGAGGGGTTAGAGTGTTTAGTATCATTTCAACCTTGGAAGTGTTCCACTGTGCCATGAATCTTTGAAAACTAGTAATTCATTTATAGTATGAACAGTGATTCAACTTCCAGTTCTGAAAATTTATGAGTCTATATTATATCCCAAGGAATATATATCAGCATTATACATCTAGTATTTAATGATAAGCTTTAGCCAAATAATGTACAAAGAAGGCTGCTAACTAGTGCTAACTAGTGACATTTTACAAATTCATGTATATTACTAAAAAAAAAAAATTGTTTTTGGTACCAGGAATTGAACCCAGGGGTGCTGAACCACTGACCTATGTCCCCAGTCCTTTTCCATATTTTATTTAGAGACAGGGTCTTGCTGAGTTGCTAAGTGCCTCACTAATCTTCTGAGGCTGACTTTGAACTCATGATCCTCCTGCCTCAGCCTCCCAAGTTGCTGGGATTACAGGTGTGCACCACCACGCCCAGCTAAAATGTTTTTCTATATGCTATAACTTGAATGTGGAACCTCCTCCATCTGGAGCCCTTTGAAGTTTGGAAAGCACTTTAGGACCTTTAAAAATTATTGAAACATCAATACAGTTTGGATACTTATAATACTGAACATTGGTTGAGCACTCCCACCTGCCTAATGCTGGTCAGAGCATTATACACTTATTTTGCTTATTTAATCCTCACAACAATCCCATGGGATAGAAGTGTAATTATTACACTTTTGTAGATGAAGTGAAATACTAAGGTACACAAAATGCAATTGGAACTCAGGCAATCTGGGTTCTCAACAAGAGCATTATTCTGGGTTGACTTTTTCAAGTGTAGTCAACAATTTTCACCTCTAACTTGAATCAAGTGAAATAAACATTAAGATAAATTGCTTAATCTCATCAAGTAGAAATAGAATGCCAATCACATATGTAATTTTAAATCTTCTATAAGTCAAAATTTTAAGATGTAAAATAAACAGATAAAATTAATTTTCATAGTATATTTTATTAATCCAAAGTACCATATCTGATATATAATATCTACATGTTATCAGTATAAAACTTTATTAATGAGCCATTTTACATTTTCCTTTTGTCATAAGCCTTTGAAATCCATTGTATATTTTACACATACAGCACATCAGTACTGAGACTAGCCAGGTTTCAAGGGCCATATATGGCAAGTAGCCACCATGTTGAAAAAGGCTGCTTTAGTTGACTTGGTGAGAATGGTTAGACTTTGAGAACTGAGTCTGAAGGATTTTGAACAGCCAGAAGATGGTTTTCCAATCCTGCTTAAATTAGAGTCCCCAAATGCCTCTTCATTTTTCAATAGAGTTCCGTAGCTACTTCTGTCCACAGGTGGGCTTCTGAAAATGAGCCCAAGAATTTAAACCCTCATTTACTTGCATGAACCTCTTTGGTAACTGCCAACAAACATTCCTGGAAAAGGTTTTTTACTTATACACATGCACACACACACACACACACACACACACAGGGATCATCTTTGTTGTCAATGTCCTCATTTCACTGGATTGATTATTCAAAATGATTGTACAGGAAGGAAGAGATGTTTATGTGCATGTGTGATGCCTTCCTATGTCTGGCTGACCTTTCAACATTGAGATAACAGCTGTCTTAGCACCAGTGTGATTTAAATGGAATACATGCACACACACACATACACACACACACACACACACACACACAC
>JAJEJO010007958.1:0-10209 GCA_020662805.1 Glaucomys volans | reverse complement strand
ATTTGTGTTCAATGAATCAATAAGTAAATTAAAAAAATAAATTAATTAATTAAAAAAAGAGTACAAAAGATATCAAATGCTGACAGGTCTACAAAGATACATTCATAGATGCTGAAGAGTTAGAGAATGAGGACAACCATTTGGGACAACAGAATGATATGCTTCAACAAACTTGGAATGGAAATACCTCATGACCCAGGTACCCACCTGCTGGGAATTTATCCAAAAGAACTAAAATCAACATATGACAAAGATAGGGGTACATCAATACTTATAGCAGCAACATCCCAATAACCACTTTATGGTCCCACTCTGTTGTCAATCAGTAGACAAATGGATTAAGAAAATATATACAAAGGGAATTTTACTGAGCCATAAAGAAGAAGGAAACTAATATTTTCCAGAGAATGGATGGAAATGGAGAACACCATGCAAAGGGAAAGGAAACAGACATAGAAAGTCTAGGGTCAAATGTGTTCCCTAATTGGGGAACTAAGGGGAAAAAAGATGGGGAGACACCATGAAAATGGAGGGATCATCAGAGCAATGGAAATGGTAGCTGAGTGGGAGGGGAGAGCCTTGAGCGAGGTCCAGGTGTGGAATCAGGTTGATACTATTATGCAGTGTGCATGTGTGAACTTACCATGGGGATTTTTACCGTTCTGTGTTTCTCTGATGGGCAATTTATACACACAATAAACAGAAGGGGCGAGGTGCCGGAGCAGGTGGAGAATGGTGAAGGGAGAGAAGTGGAGAGGAGGAGGTACTGTGGCCTGAAATGGAACAAATCCTATCACATGCATGTGATTACATTAAAATGCACCCCACTCTTATGATTAGGTATAAGTAAAATAAAACACACGCCATTACCTTCACAGCCACATGTTTTATGCCCTATTGAGTGTTTAAATGAAGTAGGATGGCAGGCCCTGCGCCTGCGCAGTGGCGGGGCGGGGCGAGAAGAAGGGAGGCGGTGGCACTGGCGGTGGCTGCTGAAAAGGTGGAGGAAGAGGTGGAGGGTGAGCAAAGGGAGGTGTTTCTGTCAGTTCCGGCTGTTTGTTCAGGAAGTGGATCCGCCGCTGCCAGAGCTGCCCAGAGGGAGCTGCGGATCACGAGGCCAGTACCGACCCCGCCCGCCCGTGCACAAACTCCCTGACCGCCATGGCCCGGGACTATGACCACCTCTTCAAGCTGCTCATGATCGGTGACAGCGGTTTGGGCAAGAGCAGTTTGCTGTTGCTATTCGCAGACAACACTTTCTCAGGCAGCTACATCACCACCATCAGAGTGGACTTCAAGATCCGGACAGTGGAGATCGACGGAGAGAAAGTGAAGCTGCAGATCTGGGACACTGCGGGGCAGGGGCGCTTCCGCACCATCACTTCCACATATTATGGAGGGACTCACGGGGTCGTTGTTGTTTACGATGTCACCAGTGCTGAGTCTTTGTCAATGTCAAGCGGCGGCTTCATGAAATTAACCAGAACTGTGACGATGTGTGCCAAATATTAGTGGGCAGTAAGAAGGACGACCCTGAGCGGAAGGTGGTGGAGACAGAAGATGCCTACAAGTTTGCTGCGCAGGTGGGGATCCCGTTGTTTGAGACCAGTGCTAAAGAGAACGTCAACGTGGAAGAGATGTTCAACTGCATCACAGAGCTAGTTCTCTGAGTGAAGAAAGACAACTTGGCAAAACAGCAGCAGCAACAACAGAACGACCTGGTGAAGCTCACGAAGAACAGTAAACGAAAGAAACGCTGCTGCTAATGCCCCACAGTCCACTGCAGAGAGTGCACTGCCGTCCCTCCCTGAGCCCGAGGCCTGCGGGGGTCCTCGGGGGACAGTCTCAGTTTTGTGCCCTTATTTAATGAATTCTCTCCACGTTTTTGTATCGGGAGGCGCCATCGGCACTTCACCCCCCTTCCCCCTCGAGTGTCAAGAAGGCGCTGGACAAGCTTGCCCTTCCCACTGGTGCCCTCCTCCCTGCCGAGGCGCCTGGACCTGGTGAGGACACTGCCAGCCAAGCGGACTGATTAACCGATATGCACATAGTGTATATTGCTTTAACCAGCTACACACCCTCCTCCTGCTCGGGCTCTTGCCTACTTAATGCCAACCTGCAACAGACCCTCCCCAGCCCTCCCAGGCCTCCCTGCCAGCAAATTCCTGTGGAGGCGGGGTCTCCTTCAAGCTGTGTCTGTGGCCAACTTGGGCTGGGGGAGTGGGCTCCGTGTTGCTCACTCTCCTGCAGCTGTCAGCTCCTGTCCCTGGCCGGCAGGCTCTGACCCTTCTCCAGGGCCCGTGCCAGCGGTTCTCCTGCCCCCACAACTGCTCTGGGAGCTGGGCAACCTGGCCTTGAGGCAGACCCTGCCCTCTGCTGGCCCCATGCCTTTGGTTCCGCGGAGGCAGGCAGTCTTGCCCTCTGGCTAACAGGTTTCTTTTCCTGCCTTCTAGAAGCCTCTGGTAGAAACCCAGGGCTGCTGTGTCTTCTTAGAACCCACATGTTTCTGTTCCAGCAGAAAGGTAAGGGGATGCTTGTGTAGAGGTGGGGATTTCAGGGGCTATAGGAGCATTATTTTAACAGATAAAGAATATGAAGCCAAATCAAATGAATCAAGTTCCTCACAATTATTTTCCTTCCCTGAGGTTTGATTGGCGCAGCAGCAAAAGTTGTGGCTGTCCCACTTAGGGTCCACTGTTCTTAGAAAAAAAGCAAAGCAAATGGCTTTCTGTCCTGTGGGGCTGGGCTCCTGGTCCTTTCTTGGGAAGAGTCAGAAATCGTGATACAGCAGCAGGCACCTCCGGTGAGGTGTGGGGGGTGGGCACCAGGGGCTGCTGGATAACGGGAAGGATGCCTCTGACCTGGGACAGGGAACCGTGGATCACTGACATAGTTGTTACAGTACCAAGGCGGTAGGAGGATTTCTTAGCAGACGGGAAGGATGGTAGTGGGACTGGCCAGGGCAGTCAGTTTTGTCTACCCCAGGGCCCTGGTGAAAAGCCAGGAAGACTGTCTGCATTTGATTATTGCTCTCCCCTTCTGTGAGACACAACATTCCCCCTTCCTAAAAGGATCATGTAACCTGGGAAGAATTTATTCCAACATCATGAAATGTTTTATTAGAGTTCCTTTTCTTGGTGATTTCCAGGCAAAGCCCTGATTGGACAATCACATCACAGATCACATTGCAGATGTTTCATGTTAACACTGTGGATGGGTTTTTAATCAATAAAAAATGAGGGTTTCTTCTCAAAAAAAAAAAAAAAGAAATAGGATGCATGGTAACATTAATAAATGAAAAAACATATTTGAGCCATTCACATTCCATTTGAGTCAAAAAGTAATGGTGAAATAAACACAAACAACTTCTTGGGTAATTGGATAAAGTCTGTCTGAGAAACATCCTGGAGGAAACAACCTGACTGTTACACATGGGTGCTTCATCTGAAGGTGAGGAGGAGGATCAGTACAACCACTCCAACTCTTCTACTCAACACTGAAAAGGAATCTGAAGTCCTTGCAGGAAAGCAAGGAAAATCCCTGAGAGACATGAACTGAAACAACTGTCAGTCCCACCAATGAAGTGTTGTCGATAAACAAATGTCAGGTAGGTCATCAGACTGAAAGGATTCTGGACTTTCAACCTGAAATAACAGGACCAGATTTATTCTCCCAATTCAGACATGAGAACATGGCAAACACAGGGGACTGGGCATTGACCATAGACTAAGGCAGCACAGGTACAGTGATCCTGAGAGAAGACACAGCATGACCTCCACAACTGCCACCTCTGCCTGCATGGAGAAGGCTCCAGGCCACAGCTCAGAAGGAGCAGCCACACAGAGCCTGCAGGGCCAGAGAACCAGGAAGTAGCTCACAGTGTGGACCCCAGGGTGGCAGAGTAGGCAGGTGACACCTCCAGAGAGGTAGCACAGCGTGTGTTCTGCCTCACATGAGGGACACCAGCAGGGGACTCATCATGTGTCTACATGGATAGGGAGCCAGGTGTAAAGAGGGACCCTGGGGACATGGACCACACAAGAGGAGAATGGCAGTTATGGCTGAAGGATTTTCTGGCTGTGGACACTGAGCTGGTAACAATCCAGACTAAACCAGTCTCAACAAAGATGCTCACTGTGACCTCCATGGTCACAGCAGAGAAAATGGCTAGAGTGGAAATGCACAACAGGAAATAGAAAGGGAAGCAACAAAGATATTGCAAGAAAAATCATGCAATCTGGACAGAAGACAGTGAGGCAGGAAAGGGGCTAGAAAAGTTGATGACAGCAAGAGAGAGATTTCATGCACATTGAAACACAAGGATGGCAGAATGACTATAGCATAATCAGTCAAATAGATGCTAATTCCAATGATTGCAAGATATGAGAACGTTGTGTGTTGCTCAAAGGATGGATTCTGAAGAGCATTCAGTATACAATATAAACATGTGTACACCTCAGAACAGGGGGAGAGGAGGGTCACAGGTACCGCAGAGGGTTTTCGGACAGAGATTTCACTTCCTCTGGCACTCTAGGGGTACATGTGCCATTACATTTGTCAAAGGCATGGAATGGCTGGGTGTAGAGGTTCACACCTGTAATCCCAGCCACTCAGGAGAATTCAATGCCAACTTCAGATATTCAGTGAGCATCACTGAAAATGGTGGCTGATATAGATCAAAGGTAGAATTCTCCTGTGGGCAGTAAAAAGTACCTCTAAAGACAAACACATAAACACAAAATGACAGAAAGAACAACGAATCCTGATATGAACTATGGATGTAGACGATAAAAATGGATTAATATGTCCTTCAATTTTAAGAAGTTTTCCACTGCATGGGAAGATACTGAGACAGGGGATGCTGTGCAGGGGTAAATGGGAATTTGACATTCCACTCAGTTCACCATGAGCCAAAAACCGCTCTGGAAATGAAGTTCACCACCGCTAGAACAAACAAAGATATAACCAAACAAAAACTAAATCCTCAGTGTTGGAGATGGCAGGCTGTGGTGCAGGCCTCAGTCAGCATACTGCAGTTATGCACCCACATCCATATTTACAGCAGCTCATTTCACAAAATCTAGACAGTGGAATCAACCCAGACGCTCTTCTATTGATGAATGGATAAAGTAATTGTGGCATATATACATAATGGAATATTATTCAGCAATAAAGAAGAAGAAAATTATGGAATTTGTAGGTAAATGGATGGAGTTGGAGAATATCATGCCAAGTGAAATGAGCCCATCCCAAACAACCAAAGGTCAAATCATTTCTCTGATCGGTGGATGGTGATACATAACAGAGTGTGGGAGTGAAGCAAGAATGTAAGAATGATCAGTTGTATAGAGGAAAATGAGGGGTGGAGAGGGTATTGGGGGGAAGGAAAAAATTTACAAAAGAGAATCTGAAAGTTAAGTTTCCTGTGTTACTGGTTGAAAATATGTGGAATCTATGTCCCTCTTTTTTTCATTACTTATTTATAAAAAGGATTAAAGAGGGAAAATATGGAATTTTGTGATGATTCTTCCATTTACTTGAAGGCACAACATATTGTGAATCTGTCTCTAATTTTTCATTCTCTTGCACCTGAATATTATCAAGAAGAAGGAAATCAGAGACCACAAAACAGGAACTCAACTTCCAGGGGCCATAGAGAAGGGGAAGAGATTCACAGACATTCCACTGAAGTCAACTTCCTCATCACTTCATGCCTGAGAAGGCGCAGACCCAAGATCAAATGGAAGACGAAGAGAGAACAACAAAATAACCCTAATAAATGATGGTGCAAGAGTTATCCATGATTTTTTACATATAGTTCAATTCAGGAACGGGTTTATACTGTGAGAAAGGTATGTGCACACAAAAATCACACACACACACACACACACACACATTTTCATGAATAACAGACTTAGTGTCTGCCTGAAATTCAAATGTCGACACCCTACCCCAAATGTGAAGGATTTGGAAATAGGAACTTCATGGAAATATCTAAGGTTGGATGAGGTCACAAGGTAGGGTCCTGGTCCAGTGTGATTATTGTCCTTATAAGAGCCTGAGATTGCAGTCTCTCTCTCCAGATGAACAGGTGTGAACAGCAAGAAGATACCTTCTGCTTGCCAGAGACAATGCTCCCTGGAGGCCAGCATGAACGTTCCTGAGGTCAGATTCTACCCATCCCAGGAAAGGATAGCACATGTCTTTTCAAGAACCCCAGGTGTGGTGTTGTGTGATAGTGGCCCCTGCAAAGGATGTCTTTCAGGGAACAGGCTGTATTACAGCATTTGAATGGAGAATATTTATAGCTGTGGAATTTCTTATGAATATCAGTCTTAATTGTGAATCCCTGTATAGTGTGTGTTTTGTTTGTTTTGTTTACACAGTGGGAGAGGAGGCTTGGGTTCATAACACATAGAGGGCAGAGAGGCCTCCCCATGTGAACAGAGCAGGGACAGGCAGGTTACCAGTGCATTTGTACATCCATGACTGCACTTTGCTGCAGCCTCAGGATGTTCTCTGCACCTAAGATCAGCAAGCAGAGGCAGAAGAGTGTAGGCACCAGTAGCTGCAGTAGAAATGGCCTCGGAATGACCTCATCTCACCACAGGCAAAGCATTGAACTTCACCAGGTAAACAGTGCAGGCTGAGCATCCCTTGCCACAGAAAAGATTGGGACCCATGTAATTTTGTTTTCAGAAATTTTCAGATTGCTGATATTTGAATAAATATGTTGTTCATAATGTGGAGCTGGGACACACAGTTAAATATGACTTTATTTCTTTCCAATATACATATTAAATACATAACTGAAGGTGATTGCATCCAAGTGTTTATGTGCCTATATTTTGCCTGGGAACTGATACAGAAGGTCAGGTGTGGAATTTTCTTGTATGTTGCCATGACAGTCATCAAAATGTTTCAGATTTCAGATTTTTGGATTGGGGATGCTAAACCTCTTATACCCTTGTGGGAAGTCTCAGACACAGCAAAAATGACACTGGAATTCATGATCAAGAGTTTAAGCTGATGGCAGTGACAGCATTGAGTGTTTTGAGATTGTTTGGTGGACATCTGAGGGGATAGGAGAGGGAAGGCCCTGCTGGGGCTTCGGGAAGCTGATGATGTTGTTTCCTGAGCCAGGTGGATAATCTGTTGTGTCCCCTGTAAAAACCTAGAGAAAAGTAACATTTGAGGACATGTGTTGCACTTCTTTAGAAGAGACCTAACAATAACAGTTTTTGTACTTTCAATACTGCTGGACCTGTGCTGAAACACCTGGATTGAGCAGAGAAGATGAAGAAGAGAAATTTCAGATTCCATTTGACAAATGATTCAAAGTTATGAAGGATGAAGTTAGGGCTTGGTAGCTTCTAGCCGGCTCTCACATGTGCTGGCAAGGAGTGACAGTGCCAGAGGGACACACATGAGCTGTTGGAGGGAATCACTCACTGAGGAACAGTTTCTGAGCTGAAGGTACTTGGAGCACATCCACATGGCTCTGTGATTGATACAGCAGGAGGAGGAAGCAGAGACTGTGAAAGTATGTGGATAAAAATAAGTTTATTCAAAGGAAAAATGTCATTCTGCAGTTAGTTGTCATATCTGAATCATGGAAGCCTAGAAGACAGAAGATATGTGAACTACTGCACGAGGGATCAAAGCCCAAGAATCACATGGCCACAGGTGGCGGATTCATGAGCCACAGTCCTGGTAAAAGCAACCAAGGATCCACCTGTATATCACCTGTGAGACATTCTGAGGATCTTAGTGAAACCCTGACTTCAACAGAACAAGGACTTTAAGACAGGGGAGGTGAAAGTGAAGAAAAGGAGTGTGGAGCAAAGACTCACTGACTCCCATGAAAAATTAATGTGAGAAGACACACATCAATCCAGACATGAGAGATGGCATCTAGGTAGGAACCCCTCCATCCTAACCTGAGTGGGCTTCACTATTGTGAGTTTTCTGCAGACATCAGAGTTGCTCTCCAGCAGCTCACTGCATGTCCACGAGTGAATCTCCCAGTTCTCCTCACCAGCTGTATTTGTAGAACTCTCCTCATATTACACATGTCATTCCTGCACCATCAGGACCCTATGGAGTCATTTTGGTTATCACGTCTTATGATCTCAGTACACTGGTGTACATCCAAGCCCTGAAGTCTTGCCTAGAAAATTTAAGGTGGGCTGTTGTGCCAAGTGATTTTTTCCCTCATGGGGGGTAAGGCGACAGAGCACAGACAGCCCCAGGAGAACAGATTCTATGATGCAGTCTTGTCTTTATTGCAAAAGTTTGCCTCTTTTATACATGAGGGGAACTAGTGAACAAAGAAGTGTGAAATATGGTAGCCTGTGAGGGCAGTCTAGTCAGAGGCTGCACACTTCCACAAGGGTAGAGAGACAGGGTGATGGGTGAGACTCTCCTGAGACAATGGCCATTGGTGGGTCTGGTCACTTGAGAGTGTGCTGCCCAAGCACGAATAATCCTGGGTATTCCACAGGATCATACCATTCTGTAGCTGTGGGGAAACATATGTCTCAGTGGCTTCTTCCTACATCCCCACAATTCCCCCTCTTTTTTAACTGTGCATATGTTATTAACTGTCTCATCTAAATGCAACAGTAGTATTACAACAAGTGAGGTAGATAGCCCCACCACTGTGCGGCGTCTCCTGGGCTGTCTGGCCTGGAGGGCCTGGAGTCTCTGGCTCCTGTGGTGATTTTGGTCCTTTCAGCGCCATTTTGAGGCTTCCCTGACAGAGAGCGACTATCTGGGACTGCCTGAGTCTGCAGAGCTGGGATCCGGTCTTCCCCACCACTGTGCAGCATCTCCTGGGAGGTCTGGCCTGGAGGGGCTGGAGTCTGTGGCTTCGGCGGCTGCCTCTGCCCAGAAGCATGGATCATTCCCAAAATGGAGGAAGTGGGACAGCAGCTTTCTTGGGTCACCACTTGATCATGCACCTCTCAAACATCTGGTGAGTTACTGGAAATCTGCAGAGACACTCTAATTTTTTACAGGGAAATTGCATTCCCTCTGGTTCGCACTACTAGAGGGGAAGATACACGAGCAACATGATAAAACATGGGAAGAAAGTGTCCCAAACAAATCTAGATAATATATCAAGAGAACGCAAAGACAGCATGGTAGAAGGAATGACAGAAAGGGAGTTCAGAATGTTCATAATTAAAATGATCTGAGAAGAGAATGATGTGACGAGAGAGCAGATTCAGGCTATAAATAATCAGTTAATAGAGCAATTGCAGGAAGCAAAAAAATCGTTTCAATAAAGAGATAGAATTTCTGAGAAAAAAACAATCAGAAATCCTTGAAGGAAACAAGGAAATGAAGGAAACAATAAACCAAGTTAAAAACTCAATAGAAAGCATAATTAACAGAATAGATCACTTGGAAGACAGAACATCAGACAACGAAGACAAAATATTGAATCTTGAAAACAAAGTCGAAAAAACAGAGAAGATGGTTAGGAATCATGAGCGAAACCTCCAAGAAATATGGAACATCATGAAAAGACCAAATTTAAGAGTTATTGGGATTGAGGAAGGCACAGAGATAAAAAACCAAGGGTATGAATAATGTGTTCAATGAAATAATATCAGAATACTTCCCAAATATGATGAATGAGACGGAAAATCAATTACAAGAGGCTGACAGGACACCAAACGCACAGAATTACAACAGATCCACACCAAGGCACATTATAATGAAAATACCTAACATACAAAGCAAAGATAGAATTTTAAAGGCTGTGAGAGAAAACATCAGATTACCTAAAGGGGGAAACCAATACAGATATCAGCAGATTTCTCAGTCCAGACCCTAAAAGCAAGAAGGGCCTGGAACAACATATTTCAACCTCTGAAAGAAACCGGATGCCAACCAAGAATCTTATCCCCAGCAAAACTTACCTTCAGATTTGATGATGAAATAAAACCTTCCATGATAAACAAAAAAATTAAAGAATTCACAAAGAGAAAACCTGCCCTACAGAACATTCTCTACAAAATATTCGAAGAGGAAGAAATGAAAAACAACAATCGCTGTCAACATGGGGAGGAATTACCCTAAAGAAAGAGTCAAACAAAGGAGAAATAAAGTTAAGCTAAAAACCCCCAAAAAGCTAAAATGGCAGGAAATACAAGTCATATCTCAATAATAACCCTGAATGTAAATGGCCTAAACTCATCA
>JAJEJO010007823.1:0-24053 GCA_020662805.1 Glaucomys volans | reverse complement strand
CCGAGGGTGGTGTTGTTGCGGTCGCCATCTTAAGGTGTGTCCCTACACAAAACCACATTCCTTTTCTGTATTTGTGATGTCTATTAGAGGATAGTGGTCAAAATGCATTAGATGAGAGTGAATTAGGTGAATATTGGGTTATTGAAGTTTGGTTTAACATCTTTAATATCAGTGTGCATAAATATAGCTTTAGAACTAACTGGTTCTTAACATTTATGGAGTAAATATGGTGTGCCAGGTAAAATGCTAAGCAATTATACATTATTCAATCTTAAAAACCACTGAAATAGTTATTCATCCCAATTTTGCAGAGTAGGAAGCTGAGGTTTGGGGTAGTTGACAACATTTTCCTGGTCACATGAGTGGTTAGTAATGCATCTGTGAATTAAACCCACAAAAAGGGACTTCACATCATACATAGTTGACTACTGTTTCCTTATAAACATGAGCCATTTTTGTTAATCTACTCCATTCTGTGTCCTTTTCTCACTTACATTATGAAATACACATGGGCATATTAATTGTGTACTGATTTTAAAATAGTTTTTCTTCTTACAGGGCAGTCCCAAGATGGCTATAGTTAGTCTCCCTCACTGACGCTTCCCATCAGACTGTTTTATGTATGTAGCCAAGGTTATGAATGAACACCTTAATTTAGCATATTTAGTCAAGGTCATAAACATTTGCTTTTGACCATGCACCCACTTATGTAATCTGATGGCAGTGTGCATTCTTTGTCTGGCCTACATGTATAAAAAAGGCCTATGGAAGGATTCAGGTGGGAAAATGAGACTGGAGCTGGAGGCTGGGGGTTGCAGGTTGTGGGCTGCTACTGCCTCTGAATAAAGACTGTCTACTATACCAACTGCACCATACATTTTCTTTCACCTGCTGGGATCCCAGTTTTGTTTTCCACAGTTTGGGTTTGCATCTGACACTTCTTGAGTTCCATTTCTGCTATTGGAAAGCATTTAGTGCTTCTACAATCTTTCAAATCTCTCCATTGATGTGGTCTTTTAGAAACCCATTTTGGTAGCACAGGTATGGCAGAATCAAACATTCACACTGACAAAAAGAGCAAAACAATGAGTTCTGATATAAGGACTAATAAAGCTAAGCAATAACATTTAAGTAAGTGGATATCAAAATAAAAGCTCTTCCAGGAGAACCTGTTGGGAGGCTTATTTAAAATACTCAGCAAATTTACAACAATTTATATGCCATAAATAATCCTCATGGGGAGCTAGATAATACTGTGGCCACCCAGGCTTAGCAAAGTGAACATTTGACTGAAAATAAAATTGAAAGTCATTTCCAGATCATTTCATTCTGGGCAGCAGGGGATATAGAGCCTAGTTCGGTGCAGAGGCAATGGAAAAATGGAAGTAAGAATGAGCATGAAGGGGGAAAAAAGTGAGAAGGATAAGTTGTTGTCCTTGCCATCATTTCAAAGAAATACACTTTCTGATTTGAATTTTAAGTTTTATCTAAAATAATCTATTCATATCCAGATGTATTGCATTAGCTACTTGATCATTAACATGTTGAAAGATTTTGTTCCTAAGACAGTATTGAAATAAATTACTTTCCTAGATATTAAACTAATTAATCTCTGTTCCTAGAATTTCTTCTGGTTTTATAACATCCTTTGAAAATTTTTTATTTTGTAGAATTTTGTTTTCATCAGTCTTTCCTTTTCTGTACATTTATTTAGCTAAGCAAAAACACTACAAACTACTTAAATTTAATGCTTGTAACTAAACATCTTTCTAATTTTATCAATTTAAACTGATTTTGGGGGGGAGAAGAATTAGATAGCCTTAGAGCCCCATGCAGAAAACACAATCTCTGTTTTTAGTTGTGTATATATGTGCCTTTAGAGCATAGGACCTGAAAGCGTTGGCAATTTCATGTTTGTAAGTAATTGAAGCAGGAAGGGGACTTTAATTATACAGAGGTAACCACTGCCTTTTCTTTATCCAGGTAGTGAAGATATACCATGGCCAAACAAATCATGTTATATCCTTCCATGGAGTATACAGTAGACCCAACCTTATTATATTTTCTATTATGTTATCCTTCTTTTAAATATTGCTCTTCACCTTGAAAGTCAGATTCAAACATTCCCTATCCTTATATACTTCCATGTATATTCTAAGCATTATTTCACATTTGTGCTAAGAAGGGTAAAATAGCAGAAATCCATAGTAAACACTTAAGTGATTTCTTTGTCCAGTGGTGGTTCTAAGTTGCTTTCTGAATACCAGCATGACCTGAGTGAGTGCAAGAAAAATTCAGTAACAATGATGATACAGAAGTAGGAGAGCAGTCATATTTCAATAATGAATTGTGGTCATGTAACAAATTTAGTCAGGTCCTTTAGAGAATTATTTAGAAGAAAGAAATATTCACAGAAGTATCACAAAACCCAAGTTTGTCAAATGTAAGCATTTTTAATGTTACATTTTACTGTTGCCCTTTTCCCTTGTCATAAGGAAAAAAAAGATTGTTATTTGACATTAGAGAACAAATACCTCTGACATTTGTGTCTATCTAATAATGGTATAGAAATTTAATTAGGAGCATGACAGATTTTTTTTAATCTGGTAAATGTTACAAAAGCATTACTCAAATAAAATAATGGCAAGAAATACATAATAAATTAGCAAGTATGTATGTTTACATGTGTGTTTATATAAGTTTTAAGTTTGTGATAAACATTTTAACATTTATTATAGCATTTTGCTTTGAGTGTTAACCTCTGATAGGCAAAAAATTAAATTCATTTCTATGAGGGTACTTCTGTATTTGGATATAATTTGGCTCATATTTCAGGATTTGTTAGCAAATCAACATTAAATCTTCATTGTATAAACTACCTGTGAGAAAATATAATCCACATGAAGTCAATATTCAACTAAAATTTTAATTAAAATAGCTTGACAAAACTTTAATGTATTTTTGAAAATTAGTAGACTCGAATCCATTATCCTGAATAAGGAAGTAGGTGGACATCCTTTACAACAATGACCAAGGTCCTTATTCACACATGCCTAGATTGGTAGAACAATTTACCTTTACAACCCACATTTTTGTGTTGGGCAGTTTTGTTACTTGTAAGAATTAGTTTTAAAAAAGTAGATTCTTTATTTTGGTTATTTTATAATCTTTTGTCTATTGAAGAGATTGGAAAGATTACCTAATGTGATCTTCACTCATGTTTATTTTGGGAGTTGAAATCTGAAAAAAATAGAAAATTTTGCAATAGTTATCTTGCAACCATTGAGTGTGCTCAGAAAGGTCAGCTTAACCTTTTTAATTTAATCTGTGATTAGAAGTGAAAGAAGATATATAATTTTAAAGTCACTGAAGAGAAAAAGAGATACTGGAAGTAACATTAAATCAAATATAGTTTATGCTTATCTATTCCAGTTCTATGTACTCAAGATTTTAAGCCACTGTGGAAAACTAATCCCATGTTCCTTTATTTCCCTCTGATCACAGTAAGTCCAATTGGTTCCTGAATTTGATTTTTAAAATGATGAACCCACCACTGGCTTTAGTGGCACTTTGTGTTATCACGTTTACAAAAGCATAAAATGTAAACTCTATCACACTAAATCTCATTCTGGAATAAGCTAAATTGAACCAAACAACTCATACCAGAAAAGATAAATTGTATATTTGGTCACATATGGTTTAGATGGACTCAGCCTGAGTTGGAAATAAGCATTTCATGAATCAAACAAGGATATTCCCGTGTTCCTTTAGTAAAATATTAAAACAATGAAAACAATTTACATGTGAAACTGTGAATAGTATGGCATTATATCCCACTAGTTTTAATATGTAATTATATATATATATATATATATATATTTATATTGACAGGAAAAAGAGTTATCTAAATGTAGGAAATCAATTTATAACAAACTGGCCACCAAATTATTTTAATTCTAAAAATTTCCAATTGAAAAATTTAAAATGTTCCTAGTCCTGGCTTATTTAACTCACAAAACAGGCTTGACATGATTGTCAAGGACAAGTTTGAATGTTAATATTTCCATTTTCAGCCTCATGGCAGAAAGAGTTTTATTAACCAGTATAAGCTCTGGAATGTCAAAGACTTGAGAGGCAGTAGAGACTCCACACACAAAATAGATGCATAGTCAGTTTATCATAAATTGCTTCACTTGAAAATGTAGCGTGAAAATCTAGAAAGGATGTAAAAAGAAGTGATTTTACAGTGGTCTAAAATGTTTAGGCTTGAAAAATAGAAGTCCTTGGATAAAAATGCACTAGAGGTTATGATTCAACCATCCTAATAAATTGTCCTGCACTTGCCATAATGTTTGAATAACTAAGAGATAGGCTGATGGGTGTCAACCATCATTGTTCTGCAAGTTGAAACAGCAGGATTGCGAGAAAATAGCAGGCCAGTTTTGTGTTATAAAACAAAATCTTCTAAGAAGCAAACTAGTTGGCTAGAAGTTTGAATGCTTATTCATATAAATATCAATAATATCATAACAGGGTAAGGTCTTAGAGGATCTCTGCTTACGTTCTACTTATTCTTCTTTTCACCTCATTTATAACAAAAAATGTGCACCACATTTTTTAAATGATTGTAAGCAATATTTTTGACAGTACTTGATTGGTAAAAACAATGATATTTTAGTCTCTTTCTTAAGTTAGAAAGCTAAGATTCAAATTATTCTGTTTTTTCCTGAAGGTTCAGTGGAAAAAAAATATTTCCTGCCAAGGTTGATGTAATGACACTAAAAAGAACGAATTCCCCTTAACATATTTAATCTTTGTGTAATCAAAAAGGACCAAACTTATCTGTGCCTGTCACTCTTACCCTCCCACGTGGCACCACTTATTCAACAGATGTTTATTGATCTCTATTTGCTTAGAATGTGTAGAAATGAATTCAGAAAAGATCTCTAATCTGATGGATGTTATAAGCTAGTAACTAGAGACAAACAACAAATGACTAAACAATAAAGTAGTAACTAGTGACTATGTTACAATTAAGAAAATGATAGAACAGAGAATAACTCCAGATAAATTTAGCATACTGATGAAAAGTCACTCTGTGAAGATAGCATACTGAATCCTAAGTAATAAGGAGGAGAAAGTAAAGATCTGGAGGAAAATAATTCAAGCAGCAGGAACAGTTAGACATATTTATGGAAGAGACAGAAGATCTGAAAGGTAGTATGAGAGTGTAAGAATATTTTAGTTAGGTTAGTGATGTAGGCAAATGCTATATCATATAAGTATTTCATGTAAAGAACTTGGATTATCATTCTTAGTGTGATGGTACTCCATTGCTTTTTATACAGAAGAATAACATCTTATGTATAGTTTGAGAAAAAGAGAAGGAATCAGCACAGGGACTAAAAAGCAGCACACTGTCTAGTGGGGAGGATAATCAGGAGAGGATGGCACATAATATCAGAAGAGGGTACCCAGAATGAAGAAGTCATCAATTGATTCAGTAATCAAAATGTAATGTAAGATGCTGTCAAAATGGCTATTGGAGCCAAGTTATGGAACCAGTGCAGGTGCCTGTCAACAGATAAATGGATAAAATAATGTAGCATAGGTACATAATAGGGTTTTACTTGGCCTTAAAGATGAATGAAATTATGGCATCTGCTGGTAAATGAATTGAACTGCAGAGCATCATTCTGTGTGAAAAAGGCCAAACTCAAAGTCAAGGGTCAAATGTTTTATATCTCATGTGAAAGCTAGAACAAAATAAGGGGAAAAGAGTTGGGGGGATTCAATGAAAATAGAAGGGAGATCAGTGGAACACAGTGAGGGGATCGATGGGGAGGGAGAAGGGAAAGGAAAGGAGAGGAACAGAGGAATGAAATTGACAGAACTATGCTATGTGCCCATATGAATATACCATACTGAATTTCACCAAAAAATAAAGGAAAACCAGTAGAGTAGCGGAAAGAGAACCAGGGAGGGAGAAGAGGGAGAGAGAAAGTACTTGTACTAAAGTGAAGCAAATTACTTTCCATGCTTATATGGTTATGTCAAAGATGAATCCTAATATTATTTATAATTATAATACACTAATAAAAACAGGAAAAGTGGCTATTTGATTTGAAGACCTGAAAGTTAATGGTGACCTTTACAAGGGATGTTTTAGTGGGATAGCAGGCAAAGTGAGTAGAGGGGTCATTAAGTTGAGGGAATAACTAGGAAAAAACAATTTCTGTGCAAATGAACACGTAACAGTGGGAGGGGTTGTTGGGTCAAGAGAGCTTTTTTCATATGTTAATGAACAACTTTGATTTAAATTAGAAGGAATTAAAGATGCTAGAGGTGCAGGTCATTTTAGGAGCAAAGTCCTTAAAAAGCTGAGAGGATGTGGGATAAGGAAGAGAACATTCTACTGTACCTTTCTCAATATATGACCTCTCTTTATAGTTTCCAAATCAATTGACAATTCAATTATGCAGATTTTGCTGAGCACCATAACAAAAAATGCACTTGAAATAGTTTTAGTTTAACAAGAAATCATATTACCAAACACATGGCAAAAATAAATCACACACATTTTGGGAGAAATATTTTCAACGTACATATGAGATTGTTATGTTAATTTCCTCTTTGAAAAATTTTATCTTTCAGGTGCTTCAAGAAGATCTAGAACAGGAACAAGTCAGGGTCAATTCTTTAACTCACATGGTGGTGGTAGTTGATGAATCCAGTGGAGAACATGCAACTGCTGCTTTGGAAGAACAACTTAAGGTCAGATAATTTTCTTTAATGAACTACATATGTCCTTCAAAATATTTAATTGCAACTTGAAAACATTTTGACAATTTAGAATGTGATGAACTTTTTATATTTGAATGCAATATATTAAAGCATTTAAAATTGTTTTCCATTTGTGAATGTTTTCCTGTATACTATTCACTCCTACTAGTTTCCTAACCATTGGAGAAATACCCAATTAAGGGTTCATTTATTTTTGTTACAGTTGAATCACATGTTAGAGAAATGGTCTAACCAATACTATTTATGTGATCTTTAAATCTAGAGCCTAAAAGAGCCCAAACATTTTTTTAAATCACAATTGATTAAATTGCAAATTGAATACCTTCAGTGTATTTATTCCTGAAGGCCATCAGTTACAGTCTTGATGCAAGGATAACAGGATTGAGTCATGTATGTTGGTTGGAGTAGACATTTAGTCTTTTTAGTACTCTTCCAAACTAAGGATCAGTATTAATGTTTGTGGAAACAAAACCAGTATGTAATAATAAAAGATAATGTGAACATGTTAATTTGTTTTGTCTTCTAAATTGGAAAAAATGCTGTTAAACCCAAATTAGTTCTAAACATAGTTTCTCTTACCTAACTTATAACATGATTTCTTTCTCTTCCCCCCTTTAATGTAAAAAAAATTCAAACTATATTAAATATAAAAATATCAACAGTAAGTGAAAACAGTTGTTCTGGATGGACACATAATTGTATAATTATATACATGTATATAATATGTATATATACATATGTATTTATGAGTGTGTATATATATAGTTACTATATATACAGTATATATATATATATAGTGTGTATATATATACATATATATATAGTAACTTCACATTGTTTTCTGAGATACTCATTTTACCCACCACATGCCTCTCTGTTCTTTGTGAAAGATAGCAATCACTAGTCTATGTCAAAGGAGCCTATCAATGTGGGTTTAAATGACTTTTTAAACCAAAATTAGTTCTAAACATAGTTTCTCCTACCTAACCTATAACATGATTTCTTAAAACCTTATCTCTGTTTTCTTCTTTTTGTGTGATTTTTTACAGTAAAATATCATTTCCTCAGGTTATTGCTTTAGACTGCCAAACTTCAAAAAATGTTCTCATTCTCTGTCATTAAAAGACAAAGGGAACACTCTTGAACTAACAAGTTGGAACTGCTGCAAGCAAGAATTTAATATATACTGACAATTCATGTTATATCACTTACCTTTTAATAAAATTGTGGGGATCTAAAAAGACCTATGACCTCAGCTGTGACAATATATCATCAAATACATGATCATTTATACTGTGTGCGCACACACACATATGCACACTTGACCAGCTGAATTACTGCATCTGAAAGAATCCACAGACCTGATGTAACAGTAACAAATTACAGGTGGATAAAAATCAGATACTCAATATTTCCCAGAATTTTTCAGAAAAGGTACAAGAAGGCTGCAGAGCAGGGATTGTTTGGAATAGTGACTGGTTAAAAAAATAGGACAGGGAATTGTTGAGGTGGTTACCTGACCCAGCACAATTGACTTTACAGTATAAAATTGTTCCAGAGTAATGATTGTGAAACTGAGGCATCTTGAAAAACAGTTCATAAAACTCAGTGACTTGGTTAGATCTTAGTTGAGAATCATTATTCTACTTGCTTTGATTTTTTACCTTATTTTTCTGCCTTTATTTCTTTAGTTCAAAGATATCTACTAAATACTTGTGCATGTATTTGCTATCCCAAATTCATATAAACCCAGTGTGCATTTGTCCATGATTACCTTCTCCTTCAACTAGTATTGGCCACTGCCTCCCAGTCTCCTCTTTTCTCTTCAGTTCTCTTCCCCCTTTAGATACTTTCATTTTTGGTTCTACATAGTGCTTTACTGCCACCTTAATTTCAGATATATTCTAATGTCCAAAATAGAGTGGTCACTAGAGGTCCCCAAAGGAGCAGAGAGACAAAGAAATAAAGAGGAACTTTTAGGGAATAGGAGGGATGCTGGGGGAGAGAGAGAACTCAAGAGTGGAAGAAGGGTAGTTGGAACAACGCACGACATGTGCATGTATGGAGGTATCGGTGAATTCCATCAATTTGTACACTTAATGTGTTAATTATAATACATGATATAAGGAATTAAGTAGAAAGAGAACTTCTATTATAATTTTATTCATATTTCATCAGTTCTTCAATCCCAAAGAATCTGTGTTTGATTTCATACTTTATTTAAACCATCAGTTGAAATTACCCTGAAATGCTCCACTCATTTGACTTTGAAATCTAGGTGATAGGTTCTCAGGTTCTTTTCAAGGGATATAATCTTATCTTACCTAGTCTAATGCTTAAAAGGAAGAAGAAGAGAAGATGATGGAGAAGGGGGGGAGATAGGAAAAGTAACAAAGAATAAAAGGATAAATACATTAGAGAAATTCCTTTAACAGCAAAACAATTATCCTGGACATGGGATAAGAATTCATGTGTTCTTCAGAGTCAATGGGCTATGAAACATACTGAGCTTAGAAGGAGTCTGGCAGAAGTAATTGGGAGAATTAATATATGGAGGAGAAACATGCATATGGGCCCAGTACAAGAAAATAAATTTAGAAGAAACCCGAGAGGAATCCTTGAGGTTATTTTTTTCTTTTAGAACAAGACCTGGTCATCCATACCTTCTGCCCCAGTAAGAATGCTCATGTCACACCTTCTTTCTCCTCTATGATCTCCCAGATCACCATTGTGTTGGTCCTTTTTGCTTCAATTCTGTTGATATACTATCCAGAGGCTAAAAAAAGATACCCAGTGGCAGTGATTTAATTTGATACCTTTCCTTCTTTCTTTTTTGTAAAACAGTAAACTAGGAAGGCAAGTCCTTCATTTAATATGATAAGGGATAGAACTATTCTTACTATCCTATGATAGAACTAAAAATTCATTTCATAGAATCTTTACATGTGTTCCTTTAGTTCTACGAATTCTGATTATAGCATTATGTGAGAGTTTCTCCAATTTTAAAACCTTTAGAAGTCTATTTAAAAGAAGGCTTGAAGAAAAACAAAGATGGGTTAGAGCATATGCTTAGGGATTCTGAAAGGCAGCAGAGCTTATGAAGAATAATATTCTAAAAAGTGCAGTCTGTTTTAAATTAATTTGTTTTTTTCTCCTGGAGGCTCTGTCTGCCCCTCAGCAATGTCACTACAGGGTCAGAGCCTTGTCCTTAACTTTAGGGGCTTCCAGAATATCACTGTCCAGAAGGCCTGATTTATATACAGTGATGCCAGTTAACTATTTTTAGATAAGTACCTGAGAATGGTAATTCATGTAGAGTCGTCATTCCTAGAGCTTATTATCATACCTCCTAAGCATTTCACATCCCATTTTTTTCATTTTTCTAAACAATTACTTGTTATGTTCTGATAATGTCCATTGGACTGTGATGGGTAAAGTAGTGAGGAAATAAATGTCACTATCCCCACTGGTTGTGAGTAATGTGCAAGCCTGTGACATTCCTCAGAACCTTGGATCAATAGTAGCCATCATGGGATCCTTCTTTTGGAACAAATGCAAATTCTTTGCCATTCACAGTCACCATGATAGGCATTGTGGACCTGACGACTGCTATTAATTATTCTATTGATACTTGTTTCCTGTAACTGATTGCATTTATGCAATTTCCGTAAATAAGATTTATGAAAATGATCAAATATTTTAGAATGAACACAATGACTTTTGATAGAAAGGTAATCTTAAATTGAAGTTTGGAGGCATGATTCCTGAGGAAGTGATGTTTCTACTAGAATCTAAAGGATACGTTAGAGAAAACTGGATAAAGTGGGTGTGTAAAGAGTATTGGTGGAGGTAGGGAGTGTTTCTAGGAAGGGAAAATGTTAAATCAAGTGAACATACTATCCTCAGGGAACTGGAGGGGCAACCATGCTACAACATTGACAATTGAAGAGTGACACTACAGGTTTGAATGGTAGGCAGGGACTTACCTAAGAATTAGAATTAATGTGTGATATTAAATTCTGCCATAATTCGTTTAGTCAACAAATATATTGAGCATCACTTTTCCCTCTGCCAGCATAGTAGCTGGACCACAGCAATGGGATGAGGCAGAGGTAATAGTTGTGCTACCTGCCTTCATGTACCTACATTAATCAAATACAATTAAATATTTAAAATGACTCAATTCAATGTGTCAAAAATATGCAGTTTTTGATGAACTGTTGTGTTCTAGAGAGTCATGAAATGCCTGTGTAAATGACTTTAATGATATCTGAACATTTAATAGAAGTTAATTAGGCAGCACTAGAGAGTAGGTATGTATTCTGAACAGAATAGTATTTATGTATTCAACACATATATATTGAATACATACTAGGTGCCAAGCTAGACTCAAAAGTTCAATTATGGAAAATAACTGATTATTTCTCTATGGATCTTATGTTTCAAGCAAGCATTAAAAAGCAATCATTTTTGAATGAAATATGTTAAAAAAAATACGTTGACAACACATCTAGTGTTGCAGATTTAATTGGTTTTATTTGTGCTTCAAGAATCGGCAGCAGTGTGGACTAAGGTTATTTAAAGCCAGAAAACAAGAAGTGACATAGAAAATGGAAGTGAGATAGTGATAACCTAATTGGTTATAGTTTTCATTTGCCCTATTTGAACATGGTTTAAAGAGTCGGCCACTTGCGACTGGCCAGGATTCAGCTGTTCATTATAAGAATTCAGGTTAGTCTATTACACATCAAATCAGGTTATAGTTAATTGTGCTCAGAGAAAACCTTAGGCCAAACTTAAAATATGAATGGAGGCATCATTACGTCAAACGTAATTCAACAGTTGTATAGAAAACATAAACAAGGGAACAGTTTGAAATTGTGTGGTCAAGGGAAATTTCATGGGGAAGATGGCATTCGAACAAAAACTAGAATAAGGGAATCACTTTGGAGGTGCACAGGTCCTATGGCACATTTTGCATTTGAAAAACTGAAATGCTATAAGTGAAGCATAAAGTAGGCATATTTTTCTAGATGTGTATCTGTTTCTAATAAACACAGATCCAGAAACATGGTTAGGCCCATAGCTTACAGAAGATAATTGATAGTACTTACAAAGAAAAGGCAGAGCCATTCAAATCTTACTTTATGTTTTTCTGTATATGTGAAAACTTGAGAACCCAACTCAATGTACTGAAGTTTTTAAGGCCACACACCTAGGAGTTTCTCGCACACAAAAGGCATTGAGATAACATTGTTAAATGACTAATACTATAGTTACTGTCTAACATTGGGGGTGAATTAAAGGTAGATATCAAAAGAATGGATAGAGACAAGTATTCCATGTTAAAGAAGGGTAACAGACAAAATGAAATTTTAGCAGATCATTAAACATGTGCACTGGTACCATTCCTCACCCAGCTCATAAAATTAATGAACATGTTTTTAATAAAGAATAATTTATGAAGATGAGAAAGCTAAGAACCAGATACATTGATTAAAATCAACATATGAAAGCTAATTTTATATCAATGACATTAAGCAACTTATACAAATATATAGTAAGACAAATTTTTGTGAATTTATTAAGTTAAATGGTCCAGTGGAGTAGAATGTGTATAAAATATTTTGGTTTCCCTAAAGTATCTTTGCAAAGTCTCCCATGATATGTTTATGGATAAGGTAAATCTTATTTCTTTGAGGATTGGTAGAGAATGTCTTTGTTTTAATATGTTTCTAGTGTCAGACTCACGTACTAGATCATTGTTAAAAAAATTTAATTGGACTCTTATTTAAACTGCATTATCAGAAAATTCTAGTAAAATAAGTCCTTCTGGTATTTCATCTGGGCACTGTGTCAAAGCTGTTACTGGATGATTTCCTTTCCCACATTACCTTAAAAGGTTCAAAGCAATGTCCTGTGGTGTTAGAATGTCATTAACAAATGTCAATTCATTGTCTTTCATGTTTTAAATCAGAAAAGGTATATTTATTCTCTGAAATGTAAATATTTATAAGACTCTTTAATTCAGTTGAATAAGTTTGGGATAAGAAAGGTCTGCCTTCCTATCTGATGGAAATGTAAACATACAGAAATGTAAACATACAGAAATGTAAGTGAATATAAATGCATATAAATATGTGTGTATACTGTTAGCCCTCTGTATCCATGGTTTCTCCTTCCATAGATTCAACCAACTCTGGATCAGTTTTTTTTTTAAATTGCATCTGTAATAAACATGTGCACAAGTGCAAGCATTTTTTCTTTTCTCTTTTTTGTTAATAGGGAATGAACCCAGGGCCTGGTTACCACTGAGCCCTTTCTATATTTTCTTTTCTTTTTTTAACCAGGAATTGAACCCAGGTGTGCTTAACCACTGAAATATCCCAGGCTTTTAAAATTTTTATTTGAGACAGGGTCTTACTAAGTTGCTTAGGTCTCCCTAAGTTGTTGAGGCTAGTTTTGAACTTGATACCCTCCTGCCCTAGCCTCCTGAGCCACTGGAGTTACAGGTGTGCATCACCTTCCTATGTTTTATTTTGAAACATGGGTTCCCTAAGTTGCTGAGGCTGGTTTTGAATTTGCAATCTTCATGCCTGAGCATCCTAAGTAGCTGGGATTACAGGGGTATGCCACTGCACTGGCACAAACTTTTTCTTATCATTGTCCCCTAAACAGCACGGTATAACATCTATTTATGTTTTACTACATATTGTAAGGAATCTTGATAAGTTTGAAAGTAAACAGGATGATGCACATAGGTCATATGTATATAACTATGCCATTTTATTATTTTTTTTATTTTCAAAGTCCCCAGTATGACTGCCTGCAGGATAAGCCTCAGCTGGGGCTTCCCAAGAGAGGACCCTCCACCCCTCAGCATGCTTTTTAAAAATATATTTCAGTTGTCAGTGGACATTTATTTATTTATATATGGTGCTGAGAATCGAACCCAGTGCCTCACACATGCTAGGCAAGTGCTCTACCACTGAACCCCAGCCCCAGCCCAACTATGCCATTTTATATATGGAACTTGATCAAAGGGTCCTGGACACAAACCCACACAGATGATGATGGACGAGTATATATGAGTATGTTTACAGTTACATTTATATACATTTATGTGCATTATGTACATTATATTTATATACATTATTTGTAAACATGTATATACACATATGAGAGAAAGTTGTGCAAGTTTTTGTGGGTACCAGCTTGATAATAAACCAAGCTCAAGTAGGACAGTATAGTAAATGAATTTGATATTAGAAAATGATATGATGTGTAGACACAAGAACTGGTAGTTGTGTTGTGTGTTGGTTTAAGTAGAATATTTTTAATGTCTAAGACTGGCACTCTATTTTAACTGAGTTTTCTAGGATGGAAATGCATCCTGTGAAGAATGTTAGTGGAAACAGGTTTTCTTTAATATTAAAACAAAAACCTAAGCAGAGTGAATTGGTACATAAGCTGTATGTTTTTATGTTGAAAATGGAAAGCATTTTCTCTGTTACTATAAAAGCTTGTGTTATCAAAAATAGGCAGAAGTTGATAATTCTAGATGTCTTCTGGTCAGATTTCTTTTGTGCCTTATTTTCTTCTCTTGCATTCTTTTCTGCATATATTCATGCAGATGTCCAAAAATCACTTGACACACTGCAAGTTGAAACTTCTTATGCCCTGTCTCTCTCTAAACCTGCTTTCTTTACTGTTAATTTGTTATTATACCACCTGTTAGTTTGTTATTATACCACCATTAATGATGACACCTGTGCCAAAAAACTGAAATCTGCTAGACTTGTCCCTATCATTTCTCTTATGAGTCCTCTGCACATAAGATCACAATATTTCTGAATTGTTTTTTCGCATTCATCATTTTTTATCTTTGTCACCATTTCCCAGTGTAAAGCCCACTTCAAAAGCCCCATGGAAGTAGTTGCCTCCATTCTAACTCCTTTAAATTCAGTATGCATATAGAAATCAGTATAGGTTCTCCAGAGCATATTTAGTAATATCTCCTCTACCTAAAGTTCTGAGTAACTTTCCATCATCAACAAATTCAGATCACTTTGAGCTACAAGATCTTTTAATACCTGATTCCTGCCTTTCTCTCTAGACTTGTCTCCTGTTAGTCCTTTCATATCGCTCAACCTGCGTTCTATTCTCACAAGCTATTTCTCATACTCTGTATGTTACCACTACTGGGTGCATACCACCCCTATTAACCAGAATGTTTTTCCTTGTAATATCTGCTCTGAAATCCCTACCACATATAGAAAACTTGTGTGTCATATTCCTCCATGAAGATGGTCATTCTACCTGGTAATGACCACTCTTATTCTGTCCCGGTACCCTAAATAGGCTTCTATTTTAGCATTTGCCATCTACTTTTCCAATTATTATTGTGTGCTTTTCCCTACTACGAGAATCTACATTATACATTCTTAAATAGTCAAATATAAGTGATCAGTAATGAATGGTTGAATACATCAATGAGAAGATGGATGGTTGGATGCAATTCCAAGATAGAAGATTTGACTTAACAAAGGGAGAGGTTTTTTTTATTCTAAGGTAGTTAAGAATAGTAAATCTGGAAATAGATTCTCACTACTGTCATTTATCTACAATATACCATTTTAATGGATACATAATAATCATACACATTCATGAGGTACAGAACGATAATTTGATACTTGTATGCAATGCATTATGACCAAATGAAGGTAATTAGCATTTCTTCCCTTCAAATTTATCCTTTGTGTTGGGAAGCCTTAAGCTTCTCTTTTAGTTCTTTATAAAGTATATGATAAATTGTTGTGAACTATATAGTCACCATAATATGCTGCATTGCCTTAGAACTTATTCTTCTGATCTGTTTTGTTACATGCTATCCAACACCCCCTTTCCCTTACCTTTCCAGGCCTTGAATGACCACAGCTCTACTCTGTGCTTTTATGAACTCAAATTTTTTACCTTCCACATGTGAACGAGATCATGGGGGTTTTCCTTCCTGTGTCTAGATTATTTCACTTATTTTCATTATACCAGAGCATTCTTAGAATGAAATTAGAGTTGTAGGAAATAGTGAACTGTTCTCTGTTAATATTATTTGCTGAAACAGAAATGTTGTATGTCCAAGTACTTTTTAATAGAGATTCCATACTAAGTAGAAAGTTACAGTTAATAACCTCCAAAATCCTTTCCAATATCAAATCATATACTAATGGAGTGCAAGAAAATAAATGGCAATGTTGCCTAACTTATTAAGTAGAAGCATAATTGTCTTTCATTATGCAGATAACTTTAGATTAAAAGGCTTGTTTCTCAAAATTACTTGAAGAATAAAACTCCCTGAAAGCAATGGCAAAATAAAAAAGTTGAATATGGTATTCTGCAAATTATTTTTACCAACAATTATAATTATCAGAAGTGACTAAAGTAAATATAGAGGTAGAAGAGTACAAGACATTTAATGACATACTTTGCACATTGTTATCATTATTGTTAATGCCATTTATAATTTTAACCAGTGAAGTATGTGAGCATTGTACAGATGACAAAAGAAATGTGCCATCTCAGTTAATCTGAGCATATAAAAATAAATGAACAATGAAAGTTGATTGGAAATAAAGTAGTATGCCAAGGAGTATTTGTTTAGAAAGACTATAATGTCTCATTTTCAATCATGACTTAAATGTGGAGAATGTCACTAAAATATTTACAGTATGCATGTGGGATGATATGGGGAAGGAGAAACATCTATAAAGTGTTAAACCCTATCACATTAAGAAATAGAGAATATTTATGAAAAGGAACATGGATGAATAAATATTTTGATGTTTCCATCTAACTTCTAAATTGATATTTGATGAAAAAAAATCTTAAAATTATAACTTTTAAAAGTATAGAAACAATCCACCAAGTCAAGTGTTTATAATAATTGCTGCCAATGAAACACTACTTAAAATTGTTAACACTTTTGTGGGCTTATTATTTTATGGTATTAGTAATTAATATGCCCATCAAGCCCTATCATAGTAATAAACTTTTTCCAATTCCTCAAAGGCTACCTCTATCCAGATTTATGATACTTCAGATTAGTTTTCCTATATTTTGAACTTAATGTAAATATATTTATATGGAATATACAGTTTGTGGCTTGACTTTTTCACTTCTTTTGTGAGATTCATTTATGCTGCCTATAACGTTAGTTCATTAATATTCATTGCTGAAATATTTGTATGAATATATCACACTATAAATTCTACTGTTAAGAAATTTTGGATTGTTTCATGTTTGAAAACATTACAAATAATGTTGCTGTTAATGTAAGTTGTAGATATCTTTTCGTGAAAATGTATGGCTTTATATTGGTATATACTTGATTGGAATTTTTTGAGAGCTGGGCATGTGTATATTAGTTTTATAGATATTAATGAAGATTTTTCCCAAGTAGATGTAAAAGTGCATACTCTCACTAGCTGTGAATAAAGGTACAAATTGCCTCCCAACTTATGCAATACTTGGATGTTAGACTACTTAAATTCAATCCTTCCGGTGGGTGTATAATGGTATCTCTTGTTTTTCATTTGCATGTATTGATGACTAATGATATTGAGCACTCTTTCATTTCTTTAGTGGCTATTCTTTCAACCTCTTTTGTGAAATGTCTATTTTGTTATCTGTCTATATTTTTCTTATTGATATATTGAAGCTATTTTTATTTTTTACTGGTTCATTATAGTTCACATAATAGTGGCATGCATTTTGATATATATAAAGAACTCAGAAAACTTAATATTAAAGAAACAACTCATTCAGTAAATGGACAAATGAACTAAATAGTTGTTTCTCAAAAGAAGACATTCTAATAGCCAACACTTTCACACTGTCAATAGGAATGTAAATTGTTACAACCACTGTGGAGATTCATATGAAGCTATTTTAAAACACATATTCTGGATGTTAATCCTTTGTTGGTTATTTATATTGTAATTTCTTTAATAGATGTCTTGCCCTTTCACTCCTTAATGATATGTTTTTAATAAACAGATGTTTAAATTTAATATGATATTCTACATTTTAATATTTTCTATTATGGTTAGTTAACATATTTTTGCCCTGAGTTCTAAAATAGTTATCCACTCTGAAATCATAAGCTATTATACTGGATTGCCACATAGGAATATTATCACTATACCTTTCAGAATTACAATCTAGCTGGTATGGCTGGTGTGTGGAAGAGATGAATGTCCATATTTTCCATATAGATCCAATTAAAACAGCACTATTCATTGCAAATGCCAACTTTTTGCCAATGTTATGCAGGTCACCTTTGATATAAATATAGTATTCAAATGCTTATTCATTAATGGCTCAAGTTATACACTCTAATTAGTTTAGTTTGCCTGCTAACCTATTTTAGGCCATTAGTATGTCATTTATGTTACTATAGCTTTATAATAAATTTTTATATATGGCAGTGTTGTAAAAGAATAATTGCAATAGACAGACAAGGAAGATTTTATTCACGACTCCTGCAATATGGGTCAAGACTCTTGCCATTTGGGGAAAACACAGAACTGATTTCTGTGGAAGAAAATGCAGAAGAAATTTCAAGTGCTGGGCTGAGCAAGTGGATCAGTGCTGTAGAGTGTTAGGGGGTTGTATGATCCATGAGATTAGGCCCTGTTTACTTATTGGTGTATACTGAAGTGAGGCTCCCACCCTACAACAGAAACTGGAAGATAGATGTACTATCTTTCTCAAGGACCATGTTTCAAAGAGATGGCTCTGGAAGTCCTTGAGAAAGGCATTCCTGAATTGTAGATTTTTATCTTCTAGAGGCATAGAATTAATTTACAATAGCAAGTTCTCTAAATAAGTGCTCTAAGAAAAGGGATATCAGGGGCTGGTGTTGTGGCTGAGTGGTAGAGCAGTTGCCTAGCACATATGAAGCTCTGGGTTCAATCCTCAGCACCACATAAATAAAACAAATTAAATAAAGGTACTGTGTCTGTCTACAACTAAAAAATATAATAAATGAAAGAAAGAAAAGGGTGATCAGGGGCTTTAGTCAGAAAAAAATCTATAAAATTTAGTGATGCTGAGAGGAACACTGTCTTGTTCTTGTTGGTTAGTTGGTCAATAAAACCTATTCCTTTTTTTGAAGTCTATTTTGGCTATTTTTGGCCATTTAAATTTCCATAGAAATTTTTATTCAACTTGTAAGAATCTCCAAATTTTCCTGCTATAGTTTTAACTGAATTTTATTGAATCTATAGACCAGTTTGTAGAGAATTAATATTTTTATTTTATCAAGTCTTTAGATCCATGAATGTGAAATAGCTTTCCATTTATTTAGACCTTTATTTTCTCTCAATATTATTTGTGTTTTCAAGGTAGAGAGTCTTAGATTTTTTTCAAGACATTTCCTAGATTTCTGATACTATTGTAGTTCTTATAAATGATCATATTTTTAATATTTCATTTTGTATTTGTTCTGATATGGAGGTATGTATTTGATTTTTTTCTTGTTCTTGTATCCAGAAACTGTGTGAACTTACTAATTTGAATATTTTATCTGTAGCATCATTCAGATGTACATATACAGCTTGTGAGTAATGACAGTTTTATTTATTTCTCCCTCACAATCATTATTCATGGTATTAATTTTCCTCACCTTATTGTACTGTACATATGCTCTAGTACAATGGGATTATTGTGGATATTTGTTTCTCAATTTAGGTCTCAGAAATAAGGCTTTTAATCGTCCCCATTAAGAATATTCCCTGTAAGTTTATTGTAGATGCCTTTTACTCCTAATCTTCTAAAGAGGTTTTATTATGACTGGTGGATTTCATCAAATGTTTTTCTGGATCACTCAATATGATATTATTTTTTTCATTATTATTAATATGTCAAAACAAAATTGCTTAATTTTCTAATATTAAAATAACCTTAGTTCCTAAAATAAACCAATCCTGAATGAGATGCCTAACCCTTTTTATGTATTGCTAGGTTTTCTTTGCTAATGTTTAATATCTGATTTAGTTTTCCCATTATTTCCATGAAAATGATTGACCTGTTATGTTCCTTTCTTGTAATATGATTGCTAGGTTTAAGTATCTGATTGTGCAGGTTTGGGGATTTGCCCAGTCCTGAACTATACAAATAGTAGTTTCAAATGAAAATTTGATATATTAATTGACATATAAATTCCCAATTTGGATTTGTATTTTTAAATTTTTTCCTATTGATTTTCAAGATTTCCATTGTCAGCTTGAGTAGTTTGCATCTTTCTAGGAATTGGTCCACTGCATCAAAAATTGTAAGCATATTCATATAAAGTTTAATTTGGCACATATATTATTAAATAATTTATTAATATTTGAAATTGAGGAGATGTGATATAAAACAAGGGATTTCTAATCTCTGGATAAAAGCAGGTGATCTGTTCTTTGTCCTGTTTTCCCACACATTAACATAGTGGAAATCAAGTAGCTTTATACTCTTTAGCCCAGGCTCTCCACGTAGCCATAACTCTTTCATTACCCATTCACTTATATCTAGGTTATTTAATGGATTTTATCATGCATAAACATTAGAATTTTTTTGTGGATGGAAAGTTCCAAAGTCAAGAGTTAGAACGCTACATAGAGGGATATCTGTTTTCCATGCACTTTCTTTCAGATAAAATATATATTAGAGCATGGTCCTGGTTTAAAAATTAATAGTGAGGGGCTGGGGATATGGCTCAGTTGGTAGAGTGCTTTCCTTGCAAACACAAGGCCTGGGTTCAATCCCCAGCACCACAAAAAAAATTAATAGTGAAAAATTATCAACTCTTATACAAGCTATAAGCCTTATAGACTGACTACTGGTAAAATATGAAAACTTTGTAATTTTAGTGTCCTGCAAAAATGTTTCACTGTATTCTGGATTAAAATTCTTTAAGTTTTCAGAATTTTTACATCTGGAGGAAATGCTGATTTTTCTGTCAACTGAACTCTAAATCCTTACCACTCACACCCAAAAATCAGTTTTTGGAGAACTTTCACATTTGTTGATTTATCTGACCCTCATAGTGACCTAACCTGGAAAGTTATTATCTTCATTTTATTAGGGGAAAATGAAAGTGAACCAAGATTAAGAGTTTACTGACAGCTTTTAAAAAGTTGGAAAACAGAATAGCTAGGGCAAGATTTCAGGCAGTCTGTACTGGGATTTGTAGAAAAATCAGCAGATTCAGATTATCTTGTATGGTTAATGACCATGATAAGTTTTGAAGATCTAGAATCTCAGATGTTGAGGGAAGAACTTCAGAAGTAACCTTTGCTTCCTATAGGTCTTCCATTTCATCACAAATGACTGGCAAGTGTGTAGGTAATTAATGGAGAAAGAGAAAGTGTTCTAAGGGAAACAGTTATAGTGGTGGTATTCAAATTTGAGATTTTCATGTACTTATTCTAAATTCATGTATTACTTTACTAAACTTTATTAACCTCAGAGATTAGCAGTTTACCTCAAGGAGTTCAGAGCTTGTGAGGCCTAAAAAAATGAGGAACAGTAAAGCCTCAGGTTGCCAAGGAATTCCTGGGAATGTGATGAATGCTGGAAAGGAGGCTATCTGCTGGACTGCTCCTTAGGACCCCTACTCTTTATTTCTGGTATCCCAGTTGAGTAGACTCATGGGAACAAGAGACAACAGAGTTTATTAAGCAAAGAAAATTAAGTAATAGCCTACAAATAATAATAGCAATGGCAACAACAAAAGGACCTTTCCATATTTATTCATTAGCACTTTATAAACTATTAAAAATAAATAATATATGGAATTGACTGAATTAGCACAGAACATACTTCTTCAACTCAAAATCTCAGTACATTTTCAGCATAATCACCATGGCAGAATTTAATTAACAAATCAGTCATATTTACCTTTAAAAAAATAGATCTTGACCAAGAACACACATTCTTTATCTGGAAGTGGAAATGTTTTATGATTTCTTTTCTTATTGGACTAATATGCAACTAAAATGTCAAATATGATTTTGGATCAAATTATAATAACAAGATTCAATCCCTCAACTGGGGTTTAGATAGTAAAATATATTCAAACTTCTAAAATAAGAACAACTATATATAAAAAAATCTCAAAAGGGACTCAACATCTATATATCTTGTTGTAGATTATATAGCAGAAATTAGAAGGCATAACTTCTTTGTTGAATGCTCTGCTGAGTAAATGGCATTATGAAAGAGCATGGGCTTGTAGCCAGATAGATCTGAGGTCAAATCCCAGATACTGAATACTGTGGCCTTAGACAAGTTAGTTAACCTATCAAGTGTGATTTTTGCTCATCTGTTAACTTCACCTTTAGAAGTAATAGTCACACATTCCTTGAGTTCACTTAAGAGATATAATAGGATCATTTAAACTAATATGAGAATGATATTTTCTGAGAATCCTCCAGTAATTTTTTCCTAATACATTAAAATAACATGTTTTTTCTCCCCTGGATCACATGTTAGTGAAGCTATTAGGCCTGCCAATTTGTAGTATGCTGCTTCAGTTAATGGTTTGTAAATACATGTAAAATTGATAATAAAATTACAAGCTTGAGTAAACCTTAGTCTGTAGGACTCTGACACATACCTTTTCTCATCATGAGGTTTATTTTCTTTCTTTCAATAAGTTACTTCATATGATTTCTGTTTCAGCACTGGTGAAATGAAGTTGCATGCGCCTTTTAACTTCATGTTTATAAAGTAAGAAAGAACAAATAAAAAGTTTTCCAGAAGGCCCATTACACATAAAATTTATTTATTTTTGAAATGTAGTACTGTGTCTGAAAGTGCCATGATATGACCTGAATTGTTCCTTGCTGCCTCCTTCTTTATATAGAGTCCACTTAGTGTGGCATTGTGTGGTCCATGGTGCATAATTGTTTCTTCATTAGTGAACATACGCTCAGAAACAATTTATTTCTTAATGCCAATCCTGATGACAAGATTTGGCTCTCATATTCTATCAGACTTACATAAATTCAAGAATCACTGTACTTAAGTTTTACCTTCCAGGCTTGTCAAACTTTCCTCAGTTCCCTTTATCCAAATATACTTTTGGTAGACATTTTTCAAGTTTATTTGAAGTCCAACTCAACCAAAGTAATTCAGATGAGAAACATTCTTGGCATGGATAGTGATGTGAGATGTGAACTAAATGGGAGGGAAAAATCCTCCCCGTTGTGGATCTGAGCATGGATAATGAAGTTGTGATTTAGTCCATGAAAATGTGTTAGAGTAATTGACATGACCTTTAGCTCCTCTTACTGTTGAGACAAAATGAGAATATAAATAAAAATTAATTTTTCTTATCACTTTGTGAGACTTTATAATATTTCACTATTTTTGCATTTATTCATATAATATCTACCTAAGTCTACAAAAATATGTTATTTCCTAGAGTTCAAGGGATCCTTAAAAGAGAACTCGGAAAGTACTGAGTAAATACACATTTAATTTCTCTAGAGGTTTCTAATCCTAATGATCCTAATGTAGTTGTTCTTCTGACACAGACAAATATTGTATGTTTTCCCTCATGTAGACTCTAGGAGGTAAACAACATGAAAGCAGAACGGAGACTATTAGAAGAAAAGGGGCATCGGGAAAGGGGGAGTGCAAATTGAGGTAGACATGATCAAAGTATTTATATGCATGTACAAATATGCTGCAATAAAACTATTCCATATAACTAAATGCACTAATATATTTTTAAATTTAGGTTTTTGTCAGTCCCATTAAACCTAATTCTTTATACTTGTCTAACAATTTGGGTACTCATTTAATGATAAGAATTAGCATCTTTGAGGCAATCTACAGCTGACTGATAATCTTCCAAGTGCTTAGTTCCATTCTTTGTAATTCAAATGAAGACCAATAATTTTAAGCAATAAAAAGATAAATCCATAAACTCAAACAGTATGTACATATATGAATATGCATATGTGTATAGCATGTAAGCAAGCAATTTCTAATTCACTTATCTAATTACTCTGAGACCAGTAAAAAGCATTGCCCACCTTGCAACAGAAGTGACGTAAATTTGATTCTTTTAGAGTTTTCTGAGACCTTCCCTGAGGGCCGAGACCTTCCCCATGGGCCCAAGACCAGGCCTGAGAATAAGATAGGTTTTTTTTTTTTTTAATTTAATTTTTTTTTTTATTTACTTATTGATTCATTGAACA
>JAJEJO010007740.1:0-27520 GCA_020662805.1 Glaucomys volans | reverse complement strand
AAAAAAAAAAGACTAGGCACGGAACTGCCATATGATTCAGCTTTACCACTCCTCAGTATTTATCCTAAAGAATTAGCCATCATACTATACCCATGTTTATAGCTGCATGATTCACAATAGCCAAACTATGGAACCCTTCTAGGTGTCAATCAGCAGATGAATGGATAGAGAAAATGTGGCATATACACATTGAAGTTATATTCAACCATAAAAAATGAAATTATGTGATTTGTAGGAAAATGGAGGGAACTAGAGACCGTTATGTTAAGTAAAATAAGCCAGACTCAGAAAGTCAAAGATCTTATGTTCATTCCACATACATGACAACTAGAGAGGAAAAAGGAAAAGAAAGGTGTGGAGGAATCTCATGAAAATCAAAGGGTGATCAGTAAAGGAAAGAAACCAGGAGGTAAGAGGAGGGAAGGGAGAGGAGCAGTGCTGAGGAATGAGATTGGCCAAATTATATTGTTATATTGTGTGCATGTATGAATGTGTAACAATAAATCAATCATATGTACAACTATACTGCACCAAAAAATGTGAAAAGAGAAAAAAACACCTTTCTTAAAAATATTAAGTGATTTGGGGTAAGTCATTGTTAGCTAGTATTTACCAAAGGATCACTTAATTTAGATAATTGGCATTTAAACAAATATTCTTTTTCTGTGTGTAGAAAGAACATTAGTATGAGATGAACATGAGATCTGCCATTTTAACACATTTTTAAATATACTGCACATTATTGTTGATACAATAGGTATAATGCTGTACAGATTTCTAGAGCTTATTTAGCTTGCTTAACTGAAACTTTTGTTTTCACTTGATGAGTAATTCTAATCTACCCTCAGCCTGTGGTAACAACCATTTCAGTCTTTGATTCTATGAATTTGACTGTTTAATATACCTCATGTAACTGAAATCATACAGATTTGTGTTTCTCTGATTTGGTGTATTTTGCTTTATAAAATGTGCTCAGAGTTCATCCATGGATTCAGCTTGACCTAACTGAAGCCATCTTGAGTCAAAATCACTGTGATTGCCCTAGAGTAGCCCTGGTGTCTACTGCATGCCCTGCATCTTTTGCCAGGGTATTATAAACAAACAATACCATTAAAGTGATACGTGGAGCTTTATTACCTGACTCTAGTGGCATTGGTGCTAGTAATGTGCCTAATATCCTTGATATTAGCTTAGCATGAACTGTATCTATGTGGATGAAGTCACTTTTGACTTGACCACTTTGCCAGTCCCTAATTTGACCCAGATCTTCCAGATCCACCTGGTCTTAGTGCCCCCAGGACCATGCTTCCATCAAGTGAGTTCCCAAGTCCATTTTTTTTTTCTCTGTAATCCAACCTCTTTCATCAATCTTGCAGATCAGGTTGTCCCATAACACTTTATAAGATATGCTAGGATTTTCTTCTTTTTAAGGCAGAATAGTACTTCCTTGTATGTACATACCACATTTTCTTTGTCAGTTCATCTACTGATGGACATTTAGGTTTCCACAACTTGGTTATCCTCAGTAGAGCTGCAGTGGACATAGTAGTGCTAAAATATCTTGAGATCCTGACTTCAGTTCCTTAGCACAAATACCCAGAAGTAGAAGTAGAATTGCTGGGTCATATGGTAGTTCTATGTTAAATTCTTTGAGGAACCTCCATACTGTTTTCCACAGTGATTACTGTTTTGTATTCCTACCTTTATTGTATAGAGGTTCCAGTTCTTTCACAGGTGTTAGGGATTGAATATAGGGTCTTGTGTAGGCTAGGCAAGTGTTCTACCACTGAACTGCATCCCCAGCCCTTTTCATATTTTATTTTGAGTCTTGCTAAGTTGCTGAGGTTGGCCTTTAACTTGGGATCTTCCAGCTTCAACCTCCCAAGTAGCTGAGATTACAGCCATGCAACACCCTTGCCCAGCAGCTTTGTAGTTTTGATTTGTTTTTACCTGATGATTAATGAGGTTGAATACCCTATCATGTACCTATGTTGGCTATCTGTGTGTGTCTTGTTGAGAGGAATTTCAATTCAGATCCTTAGCCCATTTTTAAAAAATTGGTTATTAATTGTTTTTCATGGCTGCATTGTAGGAATTCCTCATATGTTTTTGGAGATGAATGGTTTATCAGATACATAGTATGCAGATATTTTCCCTATTTAGTAGATATATTTTCTCTATGTTCATGTTTTTCTTTTCTGTGCAGAAGTTTTCTTAGTTTAATTTATTTCCACTTTTTCTTTGTTTTGTTGACTCTACCTTTGTGTCAGAAATCATTGTCCAGACCAGTGTCATGCCCTCTATATTTTCTATGAGTTTTATAATTTAGGGTCTCATGTAAAAGTTTGAAATCCATCTTCAGTTGATTTGTGTGTGGTGTAGAATTCTTTTTATGCAGATATCCAGATTTCCCAGCAGCACCTGAAGAGATGAACTTTTTCCCATTGGGTATTCTTGGCACAATTGTTAAACACCAGTTGATGGGATGGTATGGTTTTCATGTATCCCTTCCGAAATTCAGGCATTGCCATTTGCTAGTACAGGCAGTTCTGACTAGTTCAGAACAGTTTTACAATTATAGAATGATCGCAAAGATCGTACTATACAAAGATCCCCATTTGCCTCATACCCAGTGTCCATTATTACTAACATCCTATATTAGTATGGTAATTTTGTTATAGTTATGAAACAGTATTTGTGCATTACTAAATAAACATCATAAATTCATTCAAATTTTATTAGTTTATACCTAATGGCCTTATATCCAGAACTATAAGGGTTATATTTCCTGCCCCAGTCTTAGAATTAGATTTCCACAAGTTCCTTTTATTGGAAAATGGTATTAGATACCAACATCGGGCCTCTTGGTGTGTTTATTGCTACTTGAGTATTACTGCTTCTAAGCTCTTCCAGCTAACAGAGAAGAGAAATCTGTGTGTGTCTGCAGATTTATGTATATACATTGATCGATAAGTATTTCTATATGTCACTCTGTGTATCAAGCTAAACAGGAGTTCAGGCCAACAGTGCTGAACAGTGATAGTATTGTGCATAGAGTAAGAACAGGAGAAAGGAGATAGGGCTGCTCACAAAGATAGAGGAAAAGTAGATGGTTAGGACAACATAAGATTTGAGGATTTATCCCCCACCCCAAATCCATTTTAAAAATGTATTACTTTACAAAGAAGTTATGTTAATACAGTTTAAACATAAGATAAACAAAGCTGACATTTGTGTTCCATGGTACACATGTTGTAAAATTACTAAGAGGATTTTGAGAATTTTTTCCAATTTTGAATGAGACCGTATATTGCAACTGAGGGTGAGGCCACTAGACTGGAGAGGAAGAAGGAGGTGGGAAGAGAGGAGAAGAGATTGAAAGTTTGGTCAGTTCCTAGAATAACATTGCTGCCTCATGGCATTTCTGAATTTCTACTATATGTATTTTTGGCAGTTCATGTACGGAAATGAGGAGAAGACATGTTAGTCATACTCTCTACTAAGATGGACCAGGTTTGAGTAAGAGATCTGTCCTTGTTTGGCCTTGAGCAGGATACTTCTCAAAGTCTTCAGTTTTAAAAATGGAAATAGCAATACCTATTTTGCTGGGTAGTTGTGAGAATTAAGTGAGGTGAAGTGTGTAAAGGCTTGAGCACAGTGATTGGTATAAAATAGAGCTTACCAAGTGTAGTTCCCAGCATGATTTGTGTGCTTAATGTTGTAAAGAAGTCCAGGGTGTTTCACCATTTACCTTGTTTATCTTTGGAAAGCTGGATGAATTCTAAGACTTCTCAAAAAGTTTGGGGATAAATTAGACCTCACCAGCATGTGTGCTTCAAATGTATTGATGGCCTTTTTGGGGAAAAAAAAAAATTAGACATTTGATTCATTGTTCAATTTCACCTCATTTAAAGTAAGTTTTATATATGAGAAGCTGAATTTATAAGCAGTTCAACTGTAGAGTTGTTTTAAATAATGATTTCCCATTATACATTTGAAATTATTGAGCTATTCTCCAAGTCAAATTTGTAAATCCAGGTTACAGATTTGGTCAAATTACTTGAATTTCTTCCTTTGAATTACCCGAAACCTTGTCTGTTTTATTCAAGGAAGTCCATCATTGCCATTTTTATAATTATTTTAAACTAAAACCTACTGTGTAAATTTTTCATAAAATCTGGACCTGCATTCAGTCCATGGGTGAGAGACAGATGGGAACTGGCATCTCATAGACCCATTACTGTCATGGAACCCACTGCTAGGAGATGGTCTTTCTGACTCTTGTCCAGGCTCCAGCTGTTCCACCTGGCCACTGTGATATATTAGTTTCCTATGGCTACGGTAGCAAATTACCACAAATTAGCAGCTAAAAACAGTGCAAATTTGTTAGGTCATACTTATGTAGGTCAGAAGTCAGGTTATCTTGACTGGTTACTTTGCTTGAGTTCCAAAAGCTCAAAATCCAAGTGTTGGCCCCAAGCCTGGAAGCTCTGGAGAGACCGTGCTTCCAGGCTCATTCAGGCTCTTGGCAGAATTCATTTCCTTGTATCTTAGGATCCACTGTCCCCATTTCTTTGCTGAAGTTTCTTCCCAGCTTCTAGAGGCCACCTATTTTCTTGGTTTGTATTCCCCTACTTCCATCTTCAAAGGCAGTAAAGGCAGGGTGAGCCCTTCTCACATTTTTGAGCCCCTTTGCTCTTGACTTCCACTTCATCTCTCTTGGCTTGTCTTGTACTGCTTCTTTGACTGACTCCCTCTCTGCTTTAAGGGCTCAAGTGATTATATTGGGCCCACCCAGATAACCTCAAATCATCTCCACCTGTCAGGGTCCAAAAGCTGAATCATACCTGCACATACCTGCAGTCTTTTTTTTTTTTTTTTTTTTTTTCTTTACCGTGGAGTGTAACAAAAACATAATAGATGGTGAATAATAAAATAAAAAAGACCAATAACCATGATGATTCCAGGGATTAGGGCATTGAAGTTCTTGGTAGGTGAGATCATGCCTCAGTCTTGTCATACCAGGTTATAACTATTTGGATCAGACTCCCAAACTCACTATTATTCCATAAAGCACATGAGCTCATCCTCTCAGGTCCCTCCTGTAGCAACCATCAGTTGTGGCATCAATCCCTCTCCTCAAATCCTGGTCACTAACCCACGTGTCGTCTTTTCTGAGAGTATGCTTTTTTGTTTCAGAACTTTTGTTTCTCTTCCCTGCACTTAGCTTGTCCGGTGACCTCCCAATCTCCTGTGAAAACATCCCTGTAGTGGTTTCCTACCATCACCACTCAGGGACCTGAGCGAGGGGTCTTATTCTGCTGCCTCTCACAAGTCTCTTGCCTTTCCTTGCAGGTTTATTTTCTTTCTCTCTAGGATTCATATGTATATGACAGGGATGGAGACATCCTCAGGAAATTTAATAAACCAATATATTAATAAATACATGAAGCAGTATGGGAAGCAGAGTGGTGAGGGGGTTATGATCATGCTCACATGCCTAGATGCAAAGCCCATCTCTGATGCTAAGAACCTGGATAACCTTAATAATTACCTATTTTCTCTTTGGTTTGGTTTCCTCATCTTAAACATTGTGGTGTTGTGAGAATTAAATTGGTTAATACATCTGAATGGTTTAAAATAATCACACAAGAAATGTTTTTAGTTAGTAGTTTCACAAGTTCAAGGAGGAGAATAAGGTGGTGATTAAGGAGATTGTTTTGGGATTAGGTTACCTGGAACTAAATTCACCCCACCAGTTACTAACTGTGTTAGATAGCTTTTTGTTACTGGAGAAAATCAACTTATATAAGAACAGAAAGTTTATTTTGGTCTTAGTTTTGGAAGTTTCAGTCCCTGGTTGATTCTCCCCGTTACTTTTGGGTCTGTGATAGGCAGCACCACATGGTGAGCACATGGAAGGAACAAAACCACACTCTTGTCAGGGAAGCAAAAGAGTAGAAGAGCAGGACTGAGCCCCACTGTCTCCTTCCAGGCACAGATCTGGTGACTGGAAAACCTCCCTCCAGGCTTCATCTTTTAAAGTTACTGCCACCTCCCGATAGTGCTAAACTTGTGACCTTTAAACTTAGGGGCTTTTGAGGGGACATTCAAGATCAGACTGTATAGCACTAGCTGTCTGTCTTTGGGAAATTAATTAGATTTTCTGTGCTTTAGTTTCCTCATCTATAAAAAGAGAATAGTAATTGTTCCCATGTCAAGAAATTTTTGTGTATGATATTTTACAAGATAAGGAGAAAAATTTCTAGCGCTTTGTGAGTACTCAGTAAGTTATGCATTTGAAGCATTTCTTGAAAAAATAAACACTCTCTATTCGGAGAAGATTTCCTTCGTTTATATTAGTGGTTAAGGCGTTTTGGGAACCCAGGATGTCATTAGCTGCTTCAGTAATCCACCTTGATTTAGGAGCCACAGATTTACGTACACCACTGTGCAGCATGCCCAAGGCTTGGATTTACAGATTCAAGAAGCTTTTTAGGTATTTGCCTATGGGCACTCTGACTTTCAAGTTTCCTTAATGGTACCTACTCCCACTCACTGGGTAAGTATTGTTTTTGCCATTTCTCTTCATTGGTACTTGGAGAGAAAGCGTAAGTTTAAGAAGTTGGCACTGCATTAAAAGTGATATGCACTGACATTTATCTTATTTTTAAATAGAGTGATTCTGAGTTGAGGCTAGTGTAATTGATAAGCTCCTCCTAAACAAGTATTGCTTTTAAAAAATTAACTTTTTTCCTATTTACGTAACTTTTAATTTTAAAAAATGTTATTTGTTTAACTATCTGTATACGGTTAGAGCACTAACTAGAGTGCTCTAATGTTTAGAGCAGGGATTCTTAAAACTTTCTGTCTGTCTCACTCCCATTGTGATCCCATCATTCACTGTTCACTGGGGGGAGAGTGGAGGTGGACGTGAGCAGAGCAGTGAGCCCCTGACTGACATGGACTTTGAGCGAGTGTTCCTTCCATACATACACATCACAGATCTAAATTTTCGATCCCCACACTGTGTTATGAACAGCCACGTTTTATGCTGCAGATTGAAATCTCAGGTGGTCTATTTTTTGTTGTGCTCAGTTCCTAAATAGAGGAATGACTTATTTTCTCTTCATTAAATTATTGTGTGGGTTTATAAATGTTCCAACATAATAATAATATATGACCACAATTCTCTTTGATCTCATTTATTTTAGGCATGCATTTTTTGGGAGAACAGTCATTTTTGCAAGGTACTTTATGTTACCCTTGATGACCACAGCCTACAGTCTAGGAAGTAAAATACTGGTATGAGAAGATGCAGAATGACGAATTACTTTAAGCCGTGTCAAGTCAATGACCGACTTTGGAGAAAAATCCCAGAATCTCTGTATGATCTATGTACAGAGAAGAAATATTTCTTACCCTAGTTTTCAACCTGTAGAAAGCATTTTCATCAGATGGTATGTTGGTGACCTGCATCGTTACAATCTAAAGTATAATCCTCTGAGGTACTTTAATGTACAGTTGTGTTTTTACCTTCAGAATAGTCTTAAAACATTGTTCTCTGGGATTGCAGTTCATTAGTAATGCCACATTTTATGTTGTTGATGGGTTACTGTTGAGTAAGTAGATAGCATTCTAATAAAATGCTGTTTAGAATGGTTAGGTGAACTGATAATAAAAGGTGAAAACTGTCAGAATTCACAGTTCTTAAGATAGGGAAGATGTTGTGCACATGTGATTCCAGCTACTTGGGAGGCTGAGAAAAGAGGATCACAAGATCAAGGCTGGCCTGGGCAACATAGTGAATAAATTATGTAATTAATTTAAAGGTTAATCAATTCAGTTATCTAATTTTAAAAGTTAATTAAATTATCTAGTTAATTAAAACAAATTTAGAGGTCTTTGAACTAGTTTCAGGAATTCATCCATTATAAAAGGTGTAGAATTACTTGTGTCTAAAATATAATGGCTCTTCGCCATTGCTACCCGTTTGCTAATCCCAAGTGACTATGGACTGAAACCTGAAACTGGGCCAGAATAACCTTTCTTTTAAAGTTATCTTAGGTATTGTGTCACAGTGATGGAAAGCTAACACAAGTCATGAGCACATAATGATGTTTTGGTCAACAGTGGACTTCATGGTAGTCCCAGAAGGTTAAAATGAAGGTGAAATATTTTTGTTGCCTCGTGAGGTTGTAACAGTTGTGAAGTCCCAGTGCAATGCAGTATGCAGTCCTAGTGATACCAGTATTGTTGTGTAATTATATACAGTACATAATAATGGATAATTATGATAAAAGACTGTGTTACTGGTATATGTATTCACTCTAATTTTTTCATTATTTTAGAATATACCTTTTCTCATCAAAAGAAAAGATTTACCATAAAATGGCCTGAGTTGTTAACACCAGCAGCCGCCTCATTCATCTTGTATTTATGGCTTATCTTGATTGCATCGTTGTAATATTGTGATGTTTGGTTCATCACAGGCCTAGGAACCATAGGCTCTATACCACACACGTGCAAACTGTATACTCTTGCTGTGGAGTAGGCTTTATCAGACACACTTTTGTATGTGCTCTCGATGTTTTCAGTGACAAACTTACCTAACTATACATTTCTCAGAACATGTCTTTGACATTAAGTAATGCATAACTATACTTTTAAAAACCTCTGTAAGTTCCTGTTGGGGTGGTGGTGGCAAGGGTAGCACTGTGGTAGAGCTTGTGCAAGTTCCTGGGTTCAGTTCCTAACACCTAGCTAGCTAACTGAATTCCTAAGCATGTGCATGTGCTTGCGTGTGTGTGTGTGTGTGTGTGTGTGTGTGTGTGTGTGTGTGTGTGTGTTTAAAATGAGGTGGACACAATATAATAAAATAAGATTGTCAGAAAAATGTTGCCAGCCAGGGAAAAAGAAGCAACATGACCACTACCTCTCTGATCCTCATTTGATGAGAGTTGAAGTGGAGAGAAGTAGAATTCTTCTCAATATTGAAAACCTAAAATCTAATTTGCCTTCAAGTCTTTGTGGAGGAAATATCACAATGTATGAGGTGGTTCTTTAACAGATTTTTTAAATAGTATAACGAATTCTCTCATTTCATATTATGCTTAAAGTCCATTTTCAAAAATAAATATTTTGAGTAAAAGTCTGTAGCTTGTATTGTTGACATATTTTTATTAAAACTTTTTTTCATTAAAACTTCTTTAAATCAAAAAGCAATTCACACATCATAAAATTTACATTATTTATATTTTGTGGTACTGGGGAAATTCATATTTGTAAAATAAATATGAATTTTATCCTTGAAACCCTTACCATCAAAAAGTTACATGTTTGGTCTTTCACCCAAGAAAGTTCATTATTTGACTGGCTTTCAAGGAGAGTGAAAATCAGCATGTGAAGCTCATTCTCATGTTTTTTTGGAGGCATGTACACTGTACTCAGTCATGCCTTACAGCCAGGATGCCCATACATGTTGGGCATTTTTGTAACCCTAGCCTATGGTGCTACCCATGCAAATGTCTTTTAAACTTTCTTCTGAATGTTCACCTACCTTCCTCAGTGGACTTTGAGCCCTCTAAAGGAAGGATCTTGTCCTGTTGCTCTAAGCCTCAAATGACCTAAGAGAGTGCCTGATCCTTGATATGTGCTTATCAGTTTTGCTGCATGAAAGAATGAATGAATGAAGGTAACTTTTAAGACTGAGAGGAAATTCCATAATCTCATTTGATCATTTTATCTTTATTCGTGTATGTTGTTCAGAAATTTTTTGTTTTGCTTTGCTCTTTGGGCCCATGGTTTGGCCTGTCCTGCTGGGATAGGCAGAACATTAGAAGGATGAATAGGAGGACTTTGGAGTCAGAACGGCATGTGAATTGCAGCTTTAGCATGTTTCAGATATGGTTGTTTGGGTACATAGCTTAATCTCAACGTTGTCTCATTGTTTGTAAAACGGGTGTGGAATAGCCCTTACTTCACAGGATAGGCTTTAAGATTGGGCAAGTGGGTGCACGCAGAACACCTAGCCTGACATATAACAAGTCTCACTCAGTACAGCAAGTTTTTTTTATTATAGTTGATACTCAGATAGTTGGTTTTTCCTTTATTCTCTATCAGCCTGGTTTCTTTAACCTGATCAGTTAAGGTCATCTTGTCCATGGTTCAATTATTCTCTAATTTTAGTTGTTAGCAGATGAAATGTTGACAGCCTAGTGAAGATGTGTGTGGTAGACCAGTAAAATCATCTAGTTAGTAATCTAGTTGTTTCATTAAGCTTGCTTTAAATTAATTATGGGAGTTCCTTTTCTTGAATTACAATTTTATTATGTTTACCCAGTTATTAAGCCTAGTGAAATAATCTCAACGAAAATGTTTTTAAAATTTCACTGAGGAGGGCGGGGGATATAGTGCAGTTGGTAGAGTGCTTGCCTCACATTCATAAGGCCCCAATCCCCTTGGGTTCAATCCCCAGCACCACCAAAAAAAAGAAAAAAAATTCACTGAGGATTTTTATTGAAGTGGTCAGAATTATTTTTATTTCAGACTAAACTTGCTTTGTGATTATGTACAGAATTTTGGTGAGTCTAATTTTATTTATAGACTCTTACATCCCAGTGGTGCTGAGTAAACTGAATTTTGCAAAATTGTCATTTCAGTGTCATTAAATCTCAAGAATAAGGAGTGCTGACTTAAAAGTCAGAAGACCTGCATGTTCATTCCTATTCCCTCAGATAACTAGTTTGTAACCTTGGGCAAGTCATTAGACTTCACTGATTTCATTTTCTTCATCTTTTCCTTCCTTCCCTACCTTAGGGAGTAATTGAGAGAGTGAAATGAGAAAATCTTGGGAATGGTAAAAGTTGTAGTCATATAATTTTTAGATTTTGTGTAGGTGCTTTTTTAGACAACATCATAGCATTTAGGCTAAGACAATGGAAATATTTTGGTTCACCTGACTTTTTATTCCATATCAATTTGAAAACTATTCGGGAAGGGTTTTTAATGATTTTTTTTATAGCTCCCTTCTAAAGAAAATTTGCAGAGTCATCACATAATGGCTTCTGTTGATTCCTCTCCCTCCTGTCTGTTGCCAGTATGGGTTTTGGCAGTGCAGTTCCTTTTGTTGAAGGTGCAGGTTGAGAGTATATGCCAACCCACAGATTCTGTAGAGGAAACTTTCTGAGAACAGCTGAACTTGCCAGTGTTTACCCTTCTAGTGTGTGAGTCCAAGAGCCTTCTGTTTCCTCGGACACGTGGATATTTACACAGATCAGCTTCATTTCTCCTGAATCTCCTTGCTTCCTGAACTGTTTCTTCTCTTCTCTCTCTCTTTTTTTTTTCCATACCAGGGATTGAACCCAGGAGTGCTTAACCCCTGGGCCCCACTGAACCACATCCCCAACCCTTTTCTATTTTGAGACAGAGTCTCACAAAGTTCCTGAGTCTGACTTGGAACTTGTGATCCTCCTGCCTCAGCCTCCCGAGCCACTGGCTATTTCTTTCTTTGATAAGAACCTGGAGCTTTTGAAAACTGAGGAAAGTAGGGTTGCCTATGTGTGGAACAAGTAGGGCCATCTGCATTTTTTACTGCTTAATGTTCCTCTGAGGTGAAACATCAAGTGGAGTTGTATAGGCTGAATTGCTAACCTTACAAATGCATATGAGTAAGCCCTAACCCCCAGTACTTTAGAATGTGACTATATTTGGAGATGGGCCTTTAAAGAGGTCACTGAGGTTAAATGAGGTCATATGAGGTAGTCTCAATCCAGTGTGACCCTTGCCTTTATAAAAAGAGGAAGGCACACTAATGATGTTCTCACACAGAGGGAAGATTAGAGCTGGAGGGTGACCATCTGTAGGTTCTGGAGAGCAGGTCTCTGGAGAATCCAGCCCTGCTGGTATCATCCTTCAGAGCTGTGAGAAAGTAAACTTGTTAAGACCACTTTGTAGTGTTTGTTTCCATAGCCCTGGCAGACTAATACCTAGAGATTCTGGGTGCTTAGTCCTCCAGAGTGTTATCGGTTGGTCACCTTAAAAAGATCCTTTCTGTTTCAGTTTGAATTTAGTAGAGGTTTACAAGTTTCACGTGATTGCAAAAATACTGATAGCATGGAAAACACAAGGAGGATGATATTTGAGATATCATTTATATACTTTTAAATCTGTGATAATTTAGTTTCCACTCTTAAAAACCTGGAGAAATAAATGCACATGGCTTAAAATCTCTTTAAGAAACATGTACAGTGTAAATTTTTCTCATTTTTAAAATTTAAATTCATATTTTTTTAACCCTTGTGTGTTTATATTTTTAACCTACTCTGGCATTATTTTGATGTTAATATTAATGGAACTATCTAACATATATGAATTTTTTGGTAAAAATCTTCATTCATGCTGTTTAATGTCTTATGTTTTAATTTTGTTAAACACTGAGTCCTATTAATATACCTATTCACTGAAATGGCCATCTTATAAATGCTATATTTTCATGCTTGGCGCTATACGTTTTTTAAATGTTTCCCCATGCATCATCTCATCTTCTCAAAAAACCTATGGAGATTAGCATTGCTTTCTTAATTTTCATATGAGGAAATGATTCCCAGAGAAATTTAGACATTTTCTCAGGGTCATACAGTGAATTTATGGGTTGATTCCATGTTTCCTGACTCCGCATTGACTTTTTTCTGTGTATTATGTCGAGAGAGACTAAGAGCCCAGGGGACGAGAAGTGCATCTGATGTATGCATGTGTGCTTGTTCAGGTGTGTGGGTGTTATGAGAGAAAGTGTTTCCCTTTACTTATTTCTAATCTCTCCCTTTTCTTTTCTGGTAATTCTGTAGCAAGCATTTTATTACTGTGATGATGAGGTGTGTGTTTTTTCTTTCTCTGTCTTTTCTGTGTACATATGTGTGTGCACTTGCAGTTGCAGGAGTATCTAAATGCAACATGTGCAACATGAAGTAGAAAGATCGATTTGGATTATCTCTAAGTTTGATAGTGGGATGGATGCAACGTTTGAATGGAAAAACAGGTTTTGAGACATCTACAGTTGTACTTGTGATTTCAGTGGATATCAGAACCTTTTTATTGAAGGATAGGACTTTACTACATTGAAATCTTTTTCTCTGGAAAAGATGTGATTTTCAGCCTCCTAAGGTAGACAACAGTTTTTGAAGGTTATGTGTTAGTATTCAGATAAGTATTAAGCTAGCTCATTGTTCTGCAGATCTAATACTGAATCCCTGCCTTTCATGTTTCCTAGCAACTGACTCACACTCGGAAGATGCAGAAGTGAAGCCATTAGGGATTTGTTCTGAATCTCTCAAACAGAGTCTGAGAAATGGTACCCAGACCACATTGTTTCTCTTCACAGTTATTTCTACTAAAAGCTTGCCTTTTATGTTTATTAGCTTCTAAAAAAGGATAGTCATAAAAGATTAGCATGAAAATTGTGCAGTGATGATAAAATATTGAAGTCAAATTATTGGATATTTTCATTACCAATAATATTTCTTGAATAATCATTGCTGTTTATCTTGGAATGATGGTTACTTGGATAGGGAGGTGAAATAAATTCTGTTTTATACTTCAAAACTAAATATTTTTTGATTTTTATAGGCTTTCTCTTAGATGCCTAAGTGCTTCATAATCATAAACTAAATGCATCTTTAGGGTTTTTTTTTTCTCTTTAAAGAACAGGATGACAATGAACCTTAAATACATATGTACATATGTATGTGTGTACATATGTACACACATAGAACCACACTCATATTTGTTAATTTTGAACTTTTAAATTGGCAAACTGAAAAATGCTTTCTGAGCTAAGTGATAAATATATTTTGATTAAGGAAAAAGGCATAACAACCACCTAACTCTATTTTCTGTTTGTGAGAAATTGATGGTCATTTGAAGTTGCCAATTTTACTTTTTTTATTTGGGTGTTCTGGGAATTGAATCCAGGGATGAGCTATTATTGAGCTCCATCTCCAGACCTTTTTATTTTATTTTGTGACAAGGTCTTGCTATGTTGTCCAGGCTGCCTTGAACTAGAGGTCCTTCTGCCTCAGGCTTCCGAGCCCCTGGGATTAGAGGTGTGCACCACCATGTCCAGTTTTAGTACATTTTTAGCAATAGAAAGTATGAATTTTTACTTTCATATTTTACATGTACGGTATTCTTGTGGCATTTTACATGTTTATTTTCATTTACTCTTACTACTTAATTTTGGTGGGCCTAAATGTAAAGTACAAGGGCACTTACCAGTATAAACTGGTTTGTTAGAAAATGTTGGTACTGTAAGCTTTTGGAACTTTTTGGATGACAGTCTGAAGTGATGCCCTTTCATTCTTAATTGCCTCTGTGCCTCTTTTTATGATTGATCCTAGGAAGAGGGAAGAAAAGGAGGGAAGAGAGTGAGTGCAGAAGGTGGCCAAGGAGAGCAAAAGGAAAGTGGAAGGAAGGATGAAGAATGAGTTAAGAAAGTGGCTGTGACCAACAAAAGGCAGTGTGGTGGGACTTACCTGGGCTGCTGTAGCCTTCTTCCTACCACCTCTATAAAAGTAACATGCATTTTTTTCTTTCCTGTACTGAGTTTGCCATCAGGCCAGCACCTCTCTGTCAGGGAGAACTTTGCCTCTGTGTGGAATATCCAGAGTGAAAACAGAATAGGCATAAACACTTGGGTCCTTACGTGTGAGCTGAGCACAAGTTTTCCTCATGTGTAAACTGAAGGTTGTACTAGATCAAGCCATTCCTGAAAGTCCTTCTGTGCACTTGTGCTGTTCCACGTGAAGTTTTCTTTGATTTGTAGTTAACTTGGAAAACTTAGATTTTTTTCCCCCATGTCATCTTCGTGACATTTAACTATGAAAGATCTTTTCTGTACTCATGGTACCCACCTGTGCCTGGTAAACTTGCCTGCCATTTCTCATAGGTAGCAGAGTTATCAAATTCTGTTCCCTGTTTTTATAAGTCCATTTTCACAACTAAGTGAAAGCTTTTCCTTTTGTCTCCAATAGTCTCAAAGTGACATCACTGTCCTGCTAAACGGTGGTTTGTTCAAGCTATGGCATTTCTCTTCTCTTTACCTCCTTGTTCCCATTTCCCATCTAACTGTTTTCCTTTCCAATTATCTATCTTTCCTTCTCAAATAGACACTGGAGGAAGATGAGCAAGAATACCTCAAACATGTATCCAGCCAGGCAATAAGATGTTGGTCTCCTGGTCATTTTGCTCACTCCCATCTTTTTATTTTTTTTTTTCCAGTTGTAAATGGACACAATACCTTTATTTTATTTATTTGTTTTTATGTGGTGCTGAGGATGGAACCCAGTGCCTCATGCATGCTAGGCAAGCGCTCTACCACTGAAATACAACCCCAGCCCCACTTCCTCACATCTTTATAGATAATTTCTTTGATCCTTTAAGTGGTGGTTTGGGATGTGAGGTATACTTCCTCTCTTCTCTCATGTGTGCTCTTTAGAATGCTCAGATCTTAAGTACAGTCAGAGAAGAGGGAAAAGGATGTATGGAAATGCTAAGTTCACTAACTGAAGCTGCACAGGCTTTAGAATGTAGGCTGCTTAATTGCCCCTTTGTTCTCCACAGCTTTGGACCTTATTTTGGGTATCAATTCAGGGTAATAAAAAAATCTTCCTTTCTGGCTGGGGTGTAGCTCACTGTAAGAACACTTGCCTAGCAAGCACAGGGCCCTGGGTTTGATCTCCAGCCCCACTGCTAATAATAATAATAATGTTCCTTCCCCTTACCATCCTATTATTTTTTTCATGTGTTTTGGTTTGGAGTTGCCTTATGTGTTTTCTTTGAAACTACTGTCCCTATTTTACAATTATATTCATAATACATTTCTTGTCCTTTTTAAAATAAAATGATAGGAGATAGTAGTTGGTTTGTTTTTGTTACTGATGGAAAAATTGAATGCCGCCAGCCCTTCTAAGCCTGTGCAGCTTCAGTTAGTGAGCTCAGCATTTCCATACATCCTTTTCCCTCTTCTCTGATTGTACTTAAGATCTGAGTGACATACATTCCACCATTACCCCAAAGTTAATTTAAGAAGGAGGAGAAACAATTGTATCAGGGATTATAACTTTATCCAAAATATTGACCTCTGCTGAGCTTCCCTGGTCTCTGGCTTGTCTGGCTTCTAGTGCTGAGCAGGGGTAGTGTCCCTGACCTTGCTCAGGGCTGACTGACTTGGAGGGAGGAAGCTGGCTTTCTGTGGGTGGGAGAGTCCCTGGTGAGGTGGTGGAGTAGCTTTGGTTCACAAAGCCTGTAAGGAACATGGCCTGAGGGGACCTGAACCAAAGGAGAGAGAACAGCTCCACCTGGCAGCTGACTGGACCCCTGCAGAAGGCTGTTCTGACAACTGCCTGCCATAGTTGGTGGGAATTAGCAGGGGGGGCGGGCACTTTTTCATTAGACTTTGAAACATTTCAGTGTTAAAAAACAGAAAAAATCTTTTGGATAATGCTGATAGCTGTCTGTGTATCACTAAGTGATCCAATAATTATGTGAATGGATCTTGAAGTGGGCCACAGAAGGTTAGGTGTGGGGAGGGAGGACTGGATGCTGGGATGATGAAAAAAATACAGAAGACTTGGGCCTCGATGCCTGGGTTTGTGAATCTGAGGTAGTTAAGACTAATTTGAGGATATGATCATGAGAGTTTAGAGGTTGGAAAACCTTAATACTTGGGCTTTAATTAGAGTTTTTGTTGTGGAGATAGTCAGCATTCCTTAAATGTTTCTAAGCTGTGAGCACAGAATGTGTAAGGTATGGAAGTTCATAGGTTGATGTGTCCCAGCCCCTGTGACCAACTAGAGGACAATGGGAGGCCCTATAGGGTCACTTCCTTCAACTTCCTTGGCTCTTTTTCTCCAGTACTGCATCTTCAGAGAAGCCACTCCTCAGGCTTTATGTTTACTGGTGTGTGCTGAGACGCGCTTCCCAGAATAGGGAAGAGCCAGACGCACAAGTGAGGGTGCAGTGTTGCTCGTGCTGTTGATCACATTCAGTCGTGAGGAACTGACTGTACAGACAGGTGTTAGGAGGCAAGGTCTAAACTCCCTAGGCTAAATAGTCATGTACTTATCACTTGAATTGTATTTACTCTCTGAGTATTTGTTGGGTTCTCTGTGTGCTTGGCATTTTTCTGACTCTAGGAACTCTGTGAGAAAATAAGTGAGTCCCTGCTCTGTTAGAAGAAACTCACTTTCTAGTGGGATGAGGATGAGAGATTAAACACATGAATATGGGTAGGACTAGTTCAGACAGTGAAAGGAGGCCATATTGGAGAAATATACCTCTAGAATAAATGCCCATAGGCATGACTAGAAAAGATGCAGCAAAATACAACTCTGTGTAAAGGAAAGAAGTCCTAGACTTTGCATAAACATTGCATAAGTATCTCCTTATTCGCTTCCTGTTTAGTCAGAGTTACAGTCATATCAGGGAAAACTCCAGGAGAATTAAAGTGAGATCTTATGGTTTATAAAAAAAAGTGTCAAGGCAGCAATAGATAGATAGCAGGAAACATGTTTACATTATTTAGGAACTTGGTGTATTTTACAGCAATTCCTCATCTGTACAGTTTCCTCATAACTGTGTGGTAATTTTCTTGTTTACCCATATCCTGATCTTCTTTTGGATTTTTTTTGGTGGGCGAGACTGGGGATTCTCTCAGTGAGAACAGTAATAGTCTTTCCTATATTGTATTCTTATGTGAGGGGCTTTTGTGGAAGAAAGTTATGCATATGGTGATTATATTTTTAGCCATTTCTATGTTGGACAAGCTTGAATCATCTTTCAAGACCTAGTTTCAGTGTCATCTGTTTTGTGTAAATCCTTCCCTGACATTCTCCATAAACAGCCTGAACAAGGCATTCGTCCTTGATTATTTAATCATTCAAGAAATATTTATTGAATTCCTGTGACATAGCAGGCATCCTTCTGGGCACTGAGGATTTTGCAGTAAACAAAAGGAAGCCCTCTTAAGGGAGAGGTGATCAACGAATACAGGAACATGAATGACAGATGGTGAGAATGGTTTAGCTTGTAATAGTGATAAAAGGTCTAATATAATGAGTAGATAAAGGATGGCAGGTGGTCTTGGGACAAAAGCATTGCACTTACTTTATATGTTGGCCCAGGAAGGTTTGAAAGAGGACATGTGTTCAAAGACTAAGTGAGGAGAGTGAGCCATGCAATTACCAGTATGGCTCCAACAGGATGACCTGGAGGGCTTCAGGAGACAAGGGTGGAAGAGCAGATTGTGTAGGGACCATAAGCATTGGATCTGAATGTAGAATGGCAAGGGAAGGCACTCAGGCTGTGAGCCTCTGGACCAGCACAGTAAACTTAGGTTTAGAAAGGCTCATCTGACTCCTATTCACAATATACTGGCATGAAGCAGGGTGCACACAATTGGAGGTTACTAAATATAATCTAAGAGAGAGATGATTACGATTGCCATAGGTCATGAGAAGTGGTAGAGATAGAAATTACCATATTTCCTAATGAGTTAGATGTGGGGCATAAGGAAAAGATGAATTAAAGATAGCCCCAAGTTTTTTACCTTAAATATCTAGAGATGATAAAATCTTAAGCTTTGGCCATAAATGACCTGGTTTCTCCTTTGAAAGCTCTTAAACTGATAACCTTTTAGTTTTAAGAAAAAACAATGTATGAACACATAGGGGTCATGACCCTAGATACATGTATACTCGGTTAATTCCAAAATTCCTAATTATTGGCTTAAGCATGTTGAAGGATGGGGAAGTCATTAATTGAGAAACTGGGAGTTGCAGATCATTGTTATTGTTTTGGGAAGGGAGTCAGGAGTTTTCTTTTGATACATTTCATTTGAGAAGTCTTTCACACATTCAGATGAAGAAATTTGAGCAGACAGTTGGGTGAACAAGTTTCCGGTTCAGGAGATAGGGGAAATTTGGAGGTGTGAATTTAGGAACAAACAGTGTATAGATGTACTGAGATCTTTACACGTCTCAATTATAGCACTTACTTCATTACTTTGTCATTGTGAAGTATCTGTCTACACTGAGATCCTTTAGGGCAGAGAAAACATCTTATTGGACATTTTAATAATATGTTCATAGCAACCCGATCATGGAGCGAAGCTGCAGGTTTCTCTGTGTGCGCGTGTGCACTCACACAAGCTACTGAGTTTTATTTAGCGCCTTGTCCGTGGAAAGCTTTTCTTAAAGCCAAAATGTTACAGTTTAAAAGCCACCAAAGGGAGAACTAGGTGGTTAAATTTAGTTTATATACGGTTAAAGCTTGAGATTTTTTAATTCCTAGGTATTTAGATCTTGTCAATTGCTTTTGTCTTTGCATCTCTAGGAAATGTATGCCTCTTGATAGCCTAACTCAGTACGTGATCATAATCTAGCCATAACCAAGCTTTAACCAAGCTTTAAACCAGCCTTTAACCAAGACCAGGCTAGCTGTCCTGAGGAAAATAGGTCTCATGTAAATTCAGGCCTATAGCTGGCTGGCAGGTACCATGAAGAAACCTGAGATGTTCCTTTGTAGCTGGTTGGCTCAGGACCAGAGTATGGTCCAGAGCTGGTGCCTGCTACAATTTTTTTTTTTTTTTTTTTTGTCTGCTTTGGATTAAATGGAGAAATTGAAAGTAAGTATCTGAAAATTTTATAGCAACCAGCCAGAGTAATTTTTGTGTCTGTTAAGTCTTATTTAAGAATTGTTGTGGGTCTTTTTAAATTTTATTTTTCTTATAATTTGTTTTGTTATATTTAGCAAATGTACTACTCTGCAAATTGGAAATGTAAAAAACAAAAAGTGGTACACCGTACATACAGTTTGAAAGGCAGTGTACTGGTTCCCTTCACCAGAAATTGTAGCACTAAGGAGGACTCACTCAGATCCCTGGAGGATAGGTAGATGAACATTAGGAGACAGGTAGGCATGGGTCAGTATGTCCAGGAATTTTGTGTACTTTGAAAAACTTCTGCTGTGACACCAACGTTTGTTATTGTCCATCTCCACTACCTCTGTCCACCCTCCACTCCTACTATCCCCATGCATTCATGTGTTGAAATCCTGAGTCCTAAGGAGATGTAGCCTCTGGAAGTGTTCAAGTAATGGAGGCAAAGTCCTCATAATTGGGAGTAGCACACATCAAGAAGGTGCTGCGGGCAAACCAGGAAGTGTTCCCCAGACTTCTCCAGTCTTGATCTTAAATTGCTCAGCCTCTAAAACTGAGAGAATGTACATCTTACAAGTCACCTAGTTTATGATATTTTGATATGATAGCTCCAATAGATGAAGACAAATTCTTTATCACAATTTTTGAAATTTTTTATTATTTTTATTTTTACAGACCTCATTTTGATTCATTGTACACATCTGGGGTACAAATTTTCATTTCTATGGTTGTGCATGATATACATTCATATCATTCTTGTTCATCACACATGTACATAGGGTAATGATGTCTGTCTCATTCCAACATTTTTGATACCCCCATCCCCTCCCCCTATCATTTCCCCCTGCATAATCTAAAGTTCCTCCATTTTTTATATAATGATTCATTGATGGATATATGATTTGAGGGAATGAAAGAAAGTAAAAAAGCACCCTACTTCAAGGAACATAAAGCATTTGGAGTTTCATTTGATTTTTGTTGGTTGGGTTGCCAATATTGTTAAATTCTGACATTTTGGTGGGTAGATTATAAAGCATAGTGGTCTCAATTTACCTGAGTTTTCATTTATATTAAATATAATATTCTACAGAGAGAGAAAGTGACCACATTGACATCAGTCAATGGGATGATTTCAAACTAAAAAACTTCTTCACAGCAAAGGAAATAACCAAGGATGTGAAGAGAGAGCCTACATAATGGGAGAAAATCTTTGCTACCTACAACGCAGAGCATTAATTTCCAGGATACATAAAGAACTCAAAAAACTTAACACCCCAAAACCAAATAACCCAATCAATAAGTGGGCAAAGGAACTGAACAGACCCTTCACAGAAGAAATATGATCAACAAGTATATGAAAACATGTTCAACATCTCTAGCAATTAGGGAAATGCAAATTAAAACTACACTGAGATTTCATCTCACTCCAGCCAGAATGGCAATTGTCAAGAACACAAGAAACAGTACAATGTTGGGGGGGGGGATGTGGGGAAAGAGGTACACTCATACATTTCTGGTGGGACTGCAAATTGGTGCAACCACTCTGGAAAGCAGTATGGAGATTCCTCAGAAAACTTGGAATGGAACCCCCATTTGACCCAGTTATCCTACTCTTTGGCATATACCCAAAGGACTTAAAATCAGCATACTACAGTGATGCAGCCATGTTAATGTTTATAGCAGCTCAGTTCACAATAAGCAAGTCATGGACCAACCTAGGTGCCCTTAAATAGATGGATACAGAAAATGTGATTTTATATATATATATATATGTATGTATATGTGTATATACATATATATGAGTTATATATATATAATATATATGTATATATGTATGAATAGTACCCAGCCATGAAGAAGAATGAAATTATGGCATTTTCTTGTAAATGGATGGAACTGGGAACTATCATACTAAGTGAAATAAGCCAATCCCCAAAAACCAAAGGCTGAATCTCTCTGGTATGCAGATGCTAACATATACAGTAAGGGTGGGGGAATAGAAGTTCATTGGATTAGACAAAGGGGAATGAAGAAAAGAGAGGGGGAATGGGAATAGGAAAGACAGAAGAATGAATTGGACACGACTTCCTGTGTTCACATAGGAATACATGACCAGTGAAACTCTACACAATGTACACCCACAAGAATGGGATCCTAATTAAAATAAGTTAATTTCCATGCATGTATAATATGTCAAAATATACTCAGTACTGTCATGTATATCTAAAAAAGAACAAATAAAAAGAAGAGACCACCTTGACATAAATTATGTAACAGTATATTTTAATAATAATTGTTTCACATTCTTAGTCAATATTATTACAGTTGTTCTGTTTATTAACTATTGTTAATCTTACTGTGCCTAATTTACTAATTAAATGATCATAAGGATGTATATATAGGAAAAATATAGTATATATCAGGATTTGATGCTATCAGGGTTTCAGGCATTCCCTGGGGATTTTGGAACATAATACCATGTGTAACTACAACTGGGTGGATTGTGAAGTATATGACCCCAGCTTAATGTTTCCTTTTAGCATGTGATCTTATGGTGTGTATTCACATGTCAGTATGTTGTTTTATGACTCCCTGCAAGTAGCCTTTTGGTCTAAACCACCTGTTAATCAAAAACTTGGTTTTATAGCTCCTGGACATTTTTATAACATTATCTTTTGACACTCTAAACAGACCCCATCAAGAGACATACTGTGAATTAATAATCATTTTGCCTTGGTTTCTTAATAATTTTCTTAGTGATTATCATTAGTGCCTATGAATAATTTTATTTTATTTTTATTAAATAAGTAGCAGAAATTTGTACTACAGAATGCAAATAATGGCTAACTGGGTAATTTCAGAAAAAGGAACTGAGTAAATGTGAAAAGCTGAAGTAAAGAGAAGCTGTGGGAATTCTGTCAAACCATCTTAGACTAAAACAAATAGCAGGAGGAGTGATACTCAAATTAATGCATTGGGAAGGGAAACCAGATCATGTAACATTGGTTTCTTGAAGTCAGTGAGTTTAAAATTGTTACCGCTTTGTTTTTTGTGTTTGTTTGTATTGTTTGTTTTGTTTGTGTGTGTGTGTGAGAGAGAGAGATGAAACTTTCAGATTACCAATACTAACAATGTGTTACTATTTTTAAAAATTTTATTTCCAGTACTAGGGATTGGATTTACGGAAACTTTACCACTACATCCTCAGACCTTTTCAAACTTTATTTTGTGACAGGTCTTGCTAAGTTGCCAAAGCTGATCTCCATCTTCGACCCTCTGCCCCACCTCCTGAGTAACTGGGGTTTCAGAAGTAGGCCTCTGTACCTGGCTAACCATGTGTTATTTTTAAAATAAAAATTGTTTACATAACTGGGCACAGTGGGGCACATCTGTAATCCCAGTGGCTCAGGAGGCTTATGGAGGAGGATCACAAGTTCAAAGATAGTTTCAGCAACTTGGCAAGGCCCTAAGTAACTTAGCAAAACCCAGTCTCAAAATAAAATATAAAAAGAGGGTTGGGGATGTGGCTTGGTCGCCTTCCTGGGTTCAATCCCCAGTACCAAAAACCAAACCAAACCAAACAAAATGGTTTGCATATATCTTTCCTCCACATGTGTAAATTTCCTAAGTGTGAGAGAAGCAAGTTGGTAGACTTGGCATTCTGGTTGTGCTGTTCTTACTTTTGAGGGGTTTAAAAATCAATATCGTCAGGCTCTTCTTTGTTGGTGATTTCCCCAGCGACAACCTATGGATTGCTTCTTTGGTCTTTGTAAAGACCTATGACAGCAAATCTCTGCCAGTTAATGAGCACATCTAAGGACTGTTTGTTTTCCTACTTACAAAGCCATAAAGTTGTTGACAGAAATTTCTGATTCCCTGTAGAATACTCTCCATTTTTAGTCAACAAGGACATTAGCTACTTAAAAAATTAACTGAAAGAAGCTGTCATCTGCCTTTTCTATAACATCATCAAAGAAGTAAATGGTTTTGATTTAAAAATAGTCGCTTAAAAATAATAAATGGGATATATTCACTGGATGTTAATAATCGAGCGTTTCTGCATTAAACCTTCATAATTAGTGGTAGTCATGATTTTCTAATAATTTGCTGCCTCTATGTTCATTGAATATTGTTTCCTAGTTTCAGTACCAGAAATTTATGTTTAAATTGGGTCACCCAAAAGTTAAAACATTTATTCTATATTCTTCTCCTTTATTAAACTCATTGTTTATAGAAAATTGCATTTTCTATTGCTATATTATCGTATTTTATAAGCAGTTTATTAAAGAGATAGTGTGACTCTAAAAGTAAAAGTTGGTTTCTTAACCAACTGAAGAGAATTGGCCTGTTTTCTCATTTGGGAGAGATGGGTTATAGTTGAGTAATGCTACCATTTATTGTTTTATTTTTATTGAAAAATTGCCTTGAGAGGCAGTTCTTGCATCACAAAATGATACGCTCTGTTCACACACTCAATAAAAATTTATTAATTGTTGATTTTCCACATTTACAGTAGTGACAAAACTGTGGTTACTGAGCTCATGGAGCTTACAGTGTGGGACATTCACATAGTAAATTCTTTAAATAAAGTAAGACCAGTAAGGAAAAGAAGTCTGTGTTCATGGCACACAGTAGTTTTGCAGCAGAGGGCTGGAGGTTTATGGGAGGCCTCTCTGGATAACGGGGCATTAGCCAGGGAAGGATGAAGACCAGGAGCCAAGGCCCTGGGTTGCACAATTATTTGACATAGCTCATTAATTTATAAGCATCTTGTCTGTTTTGTTCCATTTGCTTTTACTCAACTAAATATGGCATTTTAAATAAGGTTTGTCTCTGAATGCCTCCATTGCCAGAACTCAACCTCATTTGAAAAGGGTAAAGGTTTATAACCACTGAGATATTCAGAGTGTGCCTAGGCTCTAAACTGTGCTAGAACAATTGCAGATGTGGTTGACCATGTAACAATACCTTTGAAATAATTTTATAACCTCCCTCCCAAAGGTGACTGTGAGGGAAACAGGTTTGTAAGTTCTGATGTGTTTCTTCAAAAATTTGTCACAGAAAAACTGTTCTTAATATCATGAGAATACAGAAAGTCTGTGCATAGATTTCTCTTTTTGAGAAACAGGATTGAGACAAATACCCTGTTCTGTTTGGCCCTGTTACTTGTTCAAGGTCTGAAAGAAATTACTTTAGTATATAGAAATAGTTGGGACTTCAGGGAATTTGAAGTCACATAAGCATTGACCTTGCCACTTACTAGCTCTTTGTCCTTGCCTCTCACTACATATGCTGTTTTCTTGCTTTCCTTTCTGATTTTTCTTCAATGTAACTTCTAGGAAAACATATTAGTGCACTGTGTGAGATCACAATGTTATAGTTGTGGCTGGAGAAAGACAACATACTTGAGTTTTTCTAAAGATGGAGTTCACTCCAATGATAAGGCCAGAAAACCTCAAGAGATATGTATCTCAGAATGTGAAAGTTTTGGCTTTGGTAGGTGGAAAACATATAATGAGAAGATCTTATATAAAAGACTTGATAAGGAAGCTGGATTTGGTGATGCACACCTATAATACCAGCAACTTGGGAGGCCGAGGCAGGAGGATTACAAGTTTGAGACCAGCCTCAGCATTTTAGTGAGATCTTATCTCAAAATAAAAAATTTTTAAAAAGGGCTGAGGATGTGGCTCTGTGGTGAAGCATCCCTGGGCTCATCCCTGGTACTAAAAAGATTAAAATACTTGGTAAGGTAAGTCAGTTTGGCCTTCCACACATACACGATCCTTTTCTGATTGAAGATTAAAACAGTTACAAATAGGAAACATCAGAAGTAACATGAAAGATAATGACTTTAGATTGAAATTTATAATGGAACTAATAAAAGTGCTTGCATGTGCTCTACTTCAGCTAGAATGCACCTCTCATCCTCAGCTCTCAGGTGAGTTCACCCCAGCAGTACTTATCTTAGTCTACCCTGGTAAATAGCATCTATGTAGCATGTAACTTTTGGGGGGGGGGTCAAGGACCTTGTCTCATTTCTCTTTATCAGTTAATGTACAGACTGGTGAGGATAATAAATGACTTTGGGTGGTAACCAGAATGTTGGTGGCCTGTCTGCTGCCTCTTACTCATCTTGGATGTTGTCTATGGGGGCAGTTATGTCCCTGAGCTCTCCTGGTGCTGTCATAATCGGTGCCGGGGTTGAGTCTTTGAGAGAAAAACTCTTTTCAGGCCCATTTTCAGCACTATTAGAAGTCAGATGAACTCCTGAGCACAGTTGACACCCTATCCAATAGTGCTTTCTCTGCGATTTATATTTCTGAATGGTGGTGTCACTGTTTGAACATGAGTTATTGTATTTGCACCCTTAGCCTGGAAGGGAGCACTCCTTGTCTGTTGTTAGTACCCATGACTATTTAGGGTGACTAAGAACAATTTGACATTCATTTATGACTCAAGATTTTTAAGCAGGTACACATTATTGAACATTTATTTGTTTTGGCTCTTCAGAGTTGCTGTGTCTGTTTGTGATACATGTTAATAGGAAGTGAAATAAAAACAGTCACATTTATAGAGCTGTGTCTGTTTTGTGCTTGAGTTGTTTGAAGTGTGGAAAGCTATCCTGATCAAATGAGTAAATCTTCAGACAGGTGGCTTACTTGAATACTTATAACTTCTTTTCAGATTGCCTCTGGGAAATCTTAGGTTTGTCTGAAATCTCTAACCTGTTTTTTTCTGCCAGAGATAAACTGGGAATGGGAAATTTCAGTTAGAATTAATGGGGCTTCCCATGGAGATATTTGAAAAATATCCACTACCATGTAGTGGCACAAATCTGGTAAAAATTAGGCATTACCTAAGTTATCACTTGAATAAAGTTTCTTACATGGATATACTTTTTATATGGGAATTCATAGTGTAAATAGATTGCCTTAAAAATGGATGCATATTGTTAAAATAATTTGGTTTAATATGAGGGAATAGAAATTTTTTTCCAGTTTCATCCTCTGTTATTATTTTTTAACCATTCCATATCAGATTAGCAAAATGAACTGTAAGTTAGGTGGCAAGGGTTATTCCACCATCCCCCTCCCCCCCACTCTCTTTTTTTTTGGTCCTAGGGATTTAATCCAGGGCCTTGTGTATGTCAGGCAAGCACTCTCACAGAGCTACATACCCAGTCCTTTAAAAATATTTTTATTTTGATTTAGGGTCTCACTAAGTTGTCCAGGGTGGCCTTGAATTTATAATCCTTATGTCTCAGCCTCTGGGTAGCTGGATTACAGAAGGACACCATTATACCCAGCCCTACCACAATTTTTTAAAATTAGGAGTTAACATAAAATATACAGTTTGCCTAAGTGAAATTTGCTCTCCAGATCTCTTTGTTGCATGATTGCCTATCTAATCTGGACCATTTTCATACAGTACCACCATAGTGAGGAACTTAAAAATTTCTGAATGGTACAGCATAATCAAGTGAATAATTTAGTTATAACACATAAAAGTGTCTGAAAGTAAAACATTTGAGTTTTGACATCAGAAATCAATTTTTCCTATAAACGTTCTGTGAAAACTTATATAAATTGTTCACAAAGAAAATTTGAGATATAAACACATAAGGCAACAGGCATTATTTATCAAAATTCATAGTGTAAGCACTGATATTCAGTGATATTCACCATTGCTTCAAGCCATTTTCTAGAGTTGTGCAAATTGAGTTTGATTCTTTAATAATTTTGAACATATACAATAATTTTGTAATATTTATATTTAGATTATTTTTTAATTTTTTTTTTTTTTTTT
>JAJEJO010006956.1:0-13949 GCA_020662805.1 Glaucomys volans | reverse complement strand
GGGGGGCTGGAGTACTGATAGAAGGCTTTTCCTGGCCAAAGTGTAACTTGGGAAATCCCAGAGACCACAGCCTGCTCATCCTTGTCCAGGTGTTCCGTCTGGAGGATTCGTGCTGCCTCTTCACCTTGCAGGGCCACTCAGGAGCCATCACTTCTGTGTACATTGACCAGGTGAGGGGCACCAAGCTTGGCTCCTGTTTCTACTTCCAGGAAGCAGCAAAGACCCCCATCCACCCACCCACCGGGGGCATGGGGGTGCTTGTGGACAAAGGTATTCCACAGTGACCTGTTTCCCTGCTTCTTCCCCCAGACCATGGTGCTGGCCAGTGGAGGACAAGATGGGGCCATATGCCTATGGGATGTGCTGACTGGCAGCCGGGTCAGCCACATGTTTGCTCACCGTGGGGATGTCACGTCCCTCACCTGTACCACCTCCTGCGTCATCAGTAGTGGCCTAGATGACCTCATCAGCATCTGGGACCGCAGCACAGGCATCAAGCTCTACTCCATTCAGCAGGTAGGCAAATGGGCTGGTGTCTAGGGCTCCAGGGGCTCTAGGGAAGGACTCAAGACACTGAGCCTCTCCTGGCCTTGCCTTCAGGACCTGGGCTGTGGCGCAAGTTTGGGTGTCATCTCGGACAGCTTGCTGGTGACCGGAGGCCAGGGCTGCGTCTCCTTTTGGGACCTAAACTACGGGGACCTATTACAGACAGTCTACCTGGGAAAGAACAGCGAGGCCCAGCCGGCCCGCCAGATCCTGGTGCTGGATAATGCTGCCATTGTCTGCAACTTCGGCAGTGAGCTCAGCCTGGTATACGTGCCCTCTGTGCTGGAGAAGCTGGACTGAGAGCAGGCAGCTGAGAACCCCTCAGCTGGCTGCATGGGGGCCTCTTGCCCAAGCAGGGCTGGGGTGCTACGTGGGGCCGACGCACTGGACCTAGACTGAGGGCAGGAACTGGGCTGTCTTCTGGCAGCAGCTCCTGTCTGACTGTGATATTAAACTTTTTAAGAAATGACACTTGCCAGGGGCCTGAGCTACTTTTATCTCTCCTCCTCAAGAGCTGGCCAGAAAGCAAAGGTGGTCTGGGTTTGGTGCCAAGTTGGCAGACTCAGACACTACCCCAGAACAGGTTGGTTTATTACTTCAATAGCAAAGAGCTGGAAAATGTCAGGTCCCACAAAGGAGCAGAACCTGGCCCAGGGCCTGCAGCATCTCCAACAAACAGGGTGCAGGCTGGGCCAGGCAGGGCTAAAGGCAGCAGGAATGGGAGTTGAAGAGGCTGTGCCCATCCACAGAGGCCCCGTGGAGTTTGGGCAGAAGAGATGATGTAGTGTATGGACCAGGCAGGCAAAGCCTGTTCAGGTCTTGTTCAGTGTCCAGAGTGGATCCAGAAGGCTGAGGGGGTCATCAGTGGGCCGGGCAGCCCGTAGACCCTGTCCATTATGGGCCTGCAGAAAGTTCTGCTTGCTCATCCGCTGTTTCCCTCTCAAGGAGCTGTCCAGGGAGAAGGCCTCTGGGGTCAAGGAGGCTAGCAGCTCCAGGGAGGAGGAGGGGGGCGCTAAGCTGGGGGTTTCAGGCACCAGCTGCTCCTCCTCAGGCTGGGGGGCTTCAGGCAGGGGTGAAGAGATGGGAGGTGGGGAGGAGGGTGGGACTGGGACTGGGGCTGGCTCTGGGAGGCTGGCTGGTGGCAGGCCTGGAGGCTCTACAGGGCCAGACAAACTGGTGGCAGGAGAATCCAAGCCCCCAGGAGGCCGGATGCTGAGCTTGGCAATGGTGGCCTGGATGGAGCTGATAGGCACGTCCCCACCAAGGACCAGATCCTGGGAGTCTTGAGGAAGGTGATTCTGAGAAGACAGAATAGGTGAGAAAAGGGATTCACAAGTCCCAATAATCCCAGGAAACCTACCTTACCTTCTGGCTGATGCTTATGCTGGCCAAGGTTTTGCATGGCAGGGGCACCCCATGGCGCTGCAGGACCTGCTCCACGTGTCTCACCACTGCCTCATGGCAGAACCTGAGATGTAGCTGTAGAGGTGCATTTGGCCTGGTTGGCTGGGTAGATGTCACCGGCAGGGGACCATACCAGCCCCTACCCACCCACACTCACTTTCTCTTGTAACATGTGCTTCCTCTGCTGCCGCATGCGCCGCACCAGCTGAGGCAGCTCAGGGATCCCGTTTCCAGCCTCCACTTCCTGCACAGCTGCATAGAGCAGTGCAAAGGCTCCTGTGCGGCCCACACCAGAGCTATGGCAAGAAGGGGAGTAAGGCCCAGCTGAGAGCCCCGGAAGGAAGAACCCTCAGGCTGCCCACCGCTACCTGCAGTGCACAATGATGGGTGTGTGCAGGGGTCGCTGGTGCAGGTAATGCGTGTGCACCTCCTGGATGAAGCGCAGCAGGTTGCCAGGGCTGTCAGGCAGGCCTCTGGAAGGCAAGGCAGGGTTATGGAAAAGCCAGGCCTGATCCAAGGCCTATGCCCTTCACAGAACCAAGGGGTGGGCTACCTTCCCCAACCCGAACCCTGTGACCACCCACGCACAACTCAGGCCAAGTAGGGAAGTGGAGGTGAACAAGCGAGCGCTTGAGGCTCTGGTCACGGAACTGCAGGCTCAACACACGTTCCACGTGGGTTTCAGTGGTACGGACACTGCTCAGTGCCAGGCTCAGGGCTCCATGCACCATGGATTGGCCCCTCTCAGTGGGGAAGTAGCGTGCCACCTTTTGCTAGGGGCAAAAAAGATCAGACTGTTAGGTCTAGTTTTCCAGAGCTCCACGTCCACTCTCCCTCGTGGGTATCCCCTTAAACTCCCTCTCACCTTCTCCATCTCAGCCTCAGACACAAGCATGACAATGACAGATACTTTCTGCTCATGCACCATGAGCCAGAAGTCGGCAGCTGTGCCAGGCAGTGGGGCCTGGGTGGCCACTAAGGGTGGGCAGTATGGTGAAAGCCCCTCCACACAGCTGGCATTGATGTAGTCATCCTTGCCTGAGCGCAACACCACACGGTTACTGTCATAGGGCATGACGTCCTGGTGCCGGTTCTTCAGTGAATAGCAGCGGGCAATGGCGATGGAACGGCCTCGGGCATCGTGTTCCTGTGCATCTTGCAGCTCCCGCCAGACAGCATCCAGAGCCCCTGCGTCCCCCAGTTGACCCCGAAAAGTCTCCAGCTCTTGCTGCAGCTGCCGCAGCCTCTCAGGGTGCTCATAGGGGTCCCGCTCAATCAGCCGCAGGGCCTGTGGCCGACGGCCTTCAGCGGCATCCACCTTGGTGGGCTGCAGCAGGGGCTGCCCACCCCCAGGAGGCTGAGTGCCACTGTGTTGGCTCTCAGGGCTAGAGGAGAGCAGGTCTGCAGCTGCAGTGCCTCGGCGCGGGCATGGCGGTGGCTCTGCTGCTGGGGGCCGAGGGGGTACAGGGCCAGGTCCTGGTGATGGGGCAGGTGAAGGCACCAGGTGGGGACTAGGAGTGGGCTGGCCAGTAGGTGGAGGACCTCGAATGGAGAGGGGGACTGCCTGGGGGCCTAGGGGCCTGGGAGATGGGGCAGGACCATATGCTAGGGTGGGATGAGGAGGCTGAGGAGGCCCAGGGCTGGGGAAAGGCAGAGCCCCTGAGTGTGGGGGCAGAGCATCTTGAGAAGGGCCTGGGTAGAGCTGGGTGTGCAAGGGGGGTGATGGCTGCCCCAGGCTGACACCAGGCTGAGCAGTAAAGGGGTATAGGGGCTGTGCCGGTATGAGTCCTGAGGCTTGGGGTGGGAAGAGATGTGGATGCTGGAATGGAAGGGGCTGCTGGGAGGGTTGAGGCCCAAATGCTGCCTGTGGAGGCTGAGGCTGGGGCTGGGGTACAATCCTAGGGGCTGGAAACCCTGTTGGAATGCCAGGAGGAAAGTGGTGCTGAGATGCGGGTGCTGTGAGGGGCTGCTTGGTTCCTAGTGGGTATGTGTAGGGTGTGGGCAGGGGCTGTGGCGGGGGTACAGGCTGTGGTGGGGGTACAGGGAAGCATGGCTGGGAAGGAGCAGGGGTGGGGTTTGGCCGGGGTGCAGTGTGGCTAGAGATGGGGGCCTGGACACTATCTACTGTAGTGGTGGCTGGCCGAAGTGCCATGGTCAACTCAGGGCCTGAGAACTGGGGAGGTGGGGCTGAGGGCAGACCAACTGCTGTGGGGGGGCCATAGGGACTGCTCACAACACCATGCTGCGGGGAGGACCGGGGCACAAGGCCCATCTCTGGCGTGTAGGTAGGGGCTGGGTAGAGGGCAGGCCCAGGTGCCATGGGCACTGCAGGGGGACCTGGAACCCTGGGTTGCATCAACTGGGAGGGGCCTGAGTAGGTGCCAGGGGGTAAAGGACCTGAGAGATAGTGAGGTCCTGGGCCTGTGGAGCTGGAGAAGGGGCCGGGAGGAAAGCGGAGTGGGGTAGCAGTTCCCAGGAAGGTGTCAGGCAGCCGTGGGCCAGCCATCATGTCAGGGGGCAAACTGCGCAGCTCCTCAGGTGGGTCTCCTGTCTCTACCACCTCACCCTCCTCCCTGCGGGGTAGCAGTGGCTTTGGGGCTGTAGGCCGTGGTGGTGGCTTCTTCTTTAGCTCCCTGTGGGATAAGCAGGGAATTAAGACCAGCCCTCAGGAGTTCAACCGATGCCAGAGCCAGAGCCACACCCACCTGTCCAGGAGCTGCTGGCGGGCGGCCTCTCGGGCCTGGCAGGTAGACTGTGCTCGTTCCAGCAGGGTGGCCACCTTGCTCTCCAGGTCTGCATAGAAGTCCTTGCCCTCCTGCGACTTTTTCATCAGGTCCTCGTAGGCTTCATATGAGGCCACCAAGGTTTGCAGTGTAGAATTCCACCTGGCAGGCAGAAGGGCAGGAATGAGGCCTGCCATTAGGGCCAGGATCTTGGCAGGGCAGAGGCCAGGGTGGAGCTGGGCACTGACTTTTGGTCCAGTTCGCTAAGCACCCGCCGCACAGCTGCATACTGCACATTGGCCTCAGTCAGGGCACGGAGGACGTTATCCTGGGCGGCCAGGTTTTGCTCCAGGTACACCCTCAGCTGGTCATACTTCTTCAGCTGCTCCTCGAACAGCTTCTGAGGGAGGGAGAGAGGGTGGGGATAATACTAAGGACCTCACCATCTAAGGGACAAGCCCAGAAGTAAAACTCCTCCTCCCTGCTACCAAGCCCACCTTCATCTCTGAATGGTCTGTGGTGACTAGAGAGGCAGTGATGTCATCCTTTTGGATCAGCTCACGCAGCTGCTGCTCTAGGGACACGCGTTGGTCCCGCATCTCCTGCACCTTGGCCAGGATGCGCTTCAGGTTCTGCAGCACAGCCTTGTCCTCTGGGGGTAGCAGTAGTCAGTGAGGCCAAAGAACCCCTGCAGTCTAAGCCTCTTCCCATGGTGACAGGCAAGCTCACCTGGGGTGAGGGCTGGCGTGGGCAGAGCAGCCCGGACCTGATCCAGTGGCCCACTGAGCAGGCGCAGGTTGCTGACATGCAAATTCATGGCACGGTGCAGCTCACTGTTGGTGAAGGAGGCCTTCTCATGCACTTCCATGTACTTGGCCCATTCTCGCCTCACTTCTGCCAGCTCAGCCTTGGTGACAGCTGGGCTGGCCCCAGCCTGGCCCACTGCCTCCTGCAACTTCTGTTCTTGCAGCTCATCCTCTTCCAGAAGGTTCTTGATGTCCTTCAAGGAGGCCTCCACATCCGTGAACACGCCCGACAACACTGGGGTGTATTGGGGGAGCAGCCCCTGAGGCAGGCAGACCAGGCACCCCAGACAGAACTGCCCACTCAGGCCATGGCCTGTGTGTGGGCTAGGTATGCTGAGCTCCACAGACACAGGATGCACAGGATTCAGTGATCCACAGAGGTGTGGGGTGGATGCCTAGGCCAGCACTTAGAGGGTACAGCCTCCATCCATGGTGAATGGGCCACAGGAAGGAGGTCACAACAGATATGCATGGTCCCCTTCCACCTGCCTGCTCTGCCTCTTTTGCTCACCTTGCATGGACTGGACGAGGTTCTTGACAGTGTCAGGCCGAACACTGAGTGCTGCACACTTCTCCATGAGCTGGGGTGGAATATGGCTATAGGCATCCAGGTTGTCCACTGTCTCAGGATCCAGCTGCATTGAATCCATGAATTGGCTAGGGGACAACAGGGCCAGGTGGGTGCTGAGTGCTGACCCAATTCCATGTCAAAGGGGCCTGCTGGGGTGAGCCCTCTTCACTGAAGCTGGGCTTGAGGTCTTAGCTCAGAGCAAGTCATCACCCCCAGCTTCTACCAACCACATGGACTCACAGGCTGTGCCCAGGCACTGCTGGAAATGGTGGAACTGAAGGGACATCTTCCCTCAAGACTCACCTTACAATCTAGCCCACGAGCCCCAAGCAAGGTTAGGAAATCTTGTGGTGCAGAGAGACCTCACCCCTCATCTCCCCTCACAGGAGGCACTGGGACCCCCATGATGCCTGATGTGTCCCCCCTGCCTCCCACCCCAAGTCCCATACTTACTCAAGGACTTCATTCTTATCTTCAATCTTGGCCATCATCTCCCGAAGCAGCTTGGCCTTCTCCTCACTGTGGAAGCAAGGCAGTCGCCAGGCCCACATCTCTGAGACACCCAGATGCCTCCCACACCAAGGGCAGGGCCAGCCCATTCCACCCACCTGTATAATGATGAGGCCTCGTGGGCAGCCATGGGTACCAGTTTGGCAAAGATGTCAGGACCCGTAACAGCTGGGTCTGTGGGGTTCACTGGCAAGGGCTTCACCAAGGGGGCTCCTGGAAGGTGAAGGAAAAATTGTGGAACTCAGGCTCTCACAGAGACCCCAAGGCTGCCACCAGCCCATCCACATATCCTCTGAAGCCACTTCTCAGTCTCCCCTCATCTCCCAGACCTTTCACGGGCTGAAGGGTGTCCAGTGCTGGGACAGCCTCATGGTAGATGAAGTCATTGTCCTTCTTGGCAGAATTGTACCTGAGGGTCAGGAATGAAGAAAAGAATTGGCAGAGACCCACAACCTATTTGGTGGCTGTTCCCTGGCCCTAGCAGCTTCCTACCAAGGCTGCAGGCAGAGGAACAAGACCTTTCCTCACAGGAGGGAATCCCGACCACCTCAACCCCCAGACTCACTTTCCTCCAATAACATCCATAGCAAAACGAAGTGCATCCTGCACAGTGTCAGGCTGGCCCTGTGGAGGAGGAATAGAGATGGGGCATCAGCACTAACCCAGGCCAGTGCCAGGACACCCGCTGGGCCTGTTCCCTGTGTACTCGGGGCAGCCAGACCTTTCTCAGCTTTACCTTGGCCAACTTGATGGCTTCATTAAGCTTGTCCAGGGCACTCTGGAAGTAGGCCACCTGTGGAGGGAAACCCCTGGTCTTTTCTCTGTCTGGTCCCTAGTGTGCCTCCCAACTTGGCCTGGCCTAGCCTGGCCATCAGGTGACCATCAGAAACCAGGAAGCTATGGTTAGCCCAGCAAATAGTACCAAGGTAGTGCCACCTTACAGCTTACTTTCCAAACAGCCTCCCTCTCTAGGGAGCCTGCAAGGCCTCCCAAGGACCTTAGGGAACAAGGGCTGCACAGGTGAGACAACATGTAAGACACACCAGGCCTACAGTAGGCTGACAGCAGGTCAGAGAGGTTACCTCCCCCATTCTGTAAGGGACAGGACCATACCAGGATCCAATAAGGCTGCAACAAGTCCTGGGCCCCGCTCACCAAAGCCCACTCACCCGCTCTCCAAATTTCTGCTGCTCCTCAGCCTGTTTCCCCATGTGCAGCTAGAAAGAAGAGGCATCATGATTTGTTTTCTGAGCTGTGGCAACTTGGCCCAACCCAAACCCAGTGACCCCCTGTACTCACATGAGCCACAGCCGCAAAGTAATAGATCTTCATTTGTACCAGTTTCTTCCAGTCCTTCTGGATCCGGCCCAGCAGTGAGGCAGTGTCAGGGTTCTCCAAGGCCCGGCACGCCTCCTTGTAGTAATCCACCACCTGGAAGCCAAGATGGGGTTAGCTGGTGGGGGTCAGGCAAAGCAAAGCCCCATCCTTAGTCTCTCTCTACCTGTGCACTGATGCGGGCCACGAGAAAGCTCTTCCTGTTGTCCAACATTGATTTCTCCAGCAGGCACTCCTGAGCCTGGCCCTGGGGTGGTACACACAGGTCATTCCCTTGCTCACCTGGAAGCCTTTCCCTTCCCCAGGGCAGGGGGTGGAAAGACCAAAGGATCCCTTCTTCACTGTCCTCTCCTCTCCCAAGAAGCACTGTCCTGTGCCCGATCTACCTAGAGCTCAAAAAGACCAAAGCCAAGGACCTGCTTGTCTCTTACTGCCACTTGTGCATGGCAGATGTGGCCCTAGCTGCCCCTTGCTTGGCCATCTCATCCCTGGATTCAATTCAGTTTCAACAAGGGCACCTCCTCACCAGCATGAGGTTCACATTGAGAGTGAGGATCTGGCGACTCATGTCAACACTGTATGCCTGTGTGAAGTGCTCACGTAGGTAGGCAAAGGCACCTGCTGCACACTGGAAGTGGGTACAGGAGACCTTCATGCCCTGCAAAGGTGGAAGAGGAGGATGGCTTCAGTCCACTCCCATGGAACAGGAGTCATTCAAACTCTGGAGGTCAAGGATACTCAGCACCCCTTCCTAGCACATGTACATGCACATGTACATGTCCCGTCACTACCCCTCCTCACCTCCTCAGACACCCTCTTATCCATGGCCCCCAGCATGGAGTGCAGTGCACCTGGGGAGGGAGAGAACACAGCATCAGGAGAGCCTAGGGCTGCTTCCCCAGACTGCCCAAGCCTGTGTCAAGGGTGAGACAGAAGGGCTGTCATCTGTAGTCAGGAGAACAGGTTTGAGATTGGGGCAAAGACACCCAAGCTGGAGCAAAGAGGAAGCTCAGAAGCCTTGGCCAGACTGTCCATCTTCAGCTTTGCACTTGGCAGGTGGGCAGGAAGGAGACTCCTGTCCAGAACCTGAGGCTCCATCTTGAAGCTTTAGGGATGCTACACAGTATTCTGGGGCTCCCCATGCCTCTCCCTGAACCAGCATAAGGCTAACCCACGGGCTGAGGCCAGGCTGTTCTCCTGTGTGAAGCAGCCCATGCCATAATGGGGAGGGAATGCTGTCAGTGAAAGAAGAAAGGCCATCTCTCCCAGCCAGAGCACACAGTGGCAACTCTGTGTAATAGCTAGCTCAACAGAGGCTCTTCCAACACAGTGGCTCCCCAGGGGCCCAGAAAATAACAGGGAGCTGGCAGAGCTGTGGTGAAGTCAGTGGAGGGGCCAGAACCCAGATGTCTTCCCCATGGCCTCTGTAGTCATCTAATGATCTCAGGTCCTGAGTTGGCAGGACTGGGGACCAGGGCTATGGGGAAGGAATTAGGCAGCTCACCAAGGTTGTAGAGAATGCAGGCCTGCTCATACTTGATGTCCTCATGGGCCACAGACTTGCCTGAGAAGATCTCGGTCCTGTGGACATGCCAACTCAGTCATCTAAAAGGCAGGAGCTGGCTGGGGCCCAAGGCCAGGTAAGGGGACCAGCCACCCCAGGGTGGGGTCAGAGAGGGGAGGCCTGGGAAGACCATACTAGGCTGCTCCCCATCCTGTGCAGCAAGAAGAAAGGGGAAGGGAGGGAAGAAGCATTCCAACCACCCAGGGACACCCTAGGCTTCCCAAATCTCCAGCCCTGCCTGCTAGCTCTCACCATGTGACAGGGACAGCAGCCTCCTGACCCGAGCCCATGGGAACCCGACTCTGCAGGTAGTGGAGTTGGCCAAGGTATTTGCGAAGGACACTGCAGCCCTCAAAGTCCCGTGGGACGCGAACAGCATTCTAGGGGGAAGAATGGGAGAAATAAGATTGCCATTATTTAGGGTAAAGGATGGGCAGGCCAGCTCACCCACAAATACCAAGAAATACACATCAGCCAGGCATGGTAGCATAGGACTGTAATCCCAGTAACTTGGAAGGCAGAAGGAAGAGGATCACAAGTTAAAGGCCACCTTAGCAACTTAGCAAGACGCTGTCTCAAAATAAAGAGTTGGGAATGTATCTCAGTGGTAGATACACTCCAATCTCCAATGCCACAAAAAAAAAAAAAAAAAAAGAATACACATCAACAGAACACCCCCACCATTCCCCACGAAGGAATCCAAAGAAAGCCTACAGCTATACCTAGAGTCATCTGACAAAGTATCCTGTCAGCCAGGGCTAGTGGGTTATGAGTCAGTCCCATATTTCTAGAAGGCTGTTTGAAACATGTTATAAATGGGGCTGGGGATGAGGCTCAATGACAGAGCGCTTGCCTAGCATGTGTTAGGCACCGGGTTCAGCCTCAGCACCACATAAAAATAATAAAATAAAGGTCTATCTAAAAAAACATCAAAATTTTTTTACTGTACTTACCAGTTTTTTCTTTTAGTTGTTGATGGACCTATATTTTATTTCTTTATTTATATGCAGTGCTGAGAATCGAACCCAGTGCCTCACACGTGCCAGGCAAGTGTTCTACCACTGAGCCACAACCCCAGCCCCTGTACTTAACCTTTTTTTTTCCTTTTTTTTTGTGGTGCTGGGGATTGAACCCAGGGTCTTGAGCTTGACAGGCAAGCACTCTACCAACTGAGCTATATCCCCAGCCCTGTACTTAACTTTTGACCCACAGTTTCTATCTAAAAATTTATAGTAAGAGACATCAGGGAAACCAAATATTTGGATGTGCATACTAGAATATTTATCATAACATTATGATATATTACCAGAGTAAAAAACCAGATGCTACCAAACTTTCCATTAAAGAAGACTGCTTCAATAAATTATACTGAGGCTAACTTACCACATTGGAGAACATTCTATAGACAGAAGAACCACTGATACATTAAGATGGTTTCTGTCTACTATTAGGCAAAAAAGCATGTAACAGAGGAATGGTATTATCTCATTTAAGTAAAATCACATGTATAATGAAATCCAAATAGGTATGCGGACAAAAAAGGAAAAGATCCAGACAACTACACCAAAATGTTAACAGTTATCTGTGATTAAAGTGATCACAGATAGATAGATAGATAATGTGCCCGATGGAGAAATATATTTAATTCTTTACATTGTATTTTTTTATATTGAACATTTCCAATTTTTGTAATAACAAAACTTTTCACATTTTGAGAAAAAACGAAACAAAGCAAATGAATACCCTCCTCAAACAAACATAAAAGCAAGACAACACACCCTCCAGGAAGCAGGTGTCCAATGAGGGGCTGGGCCAGAAGCACTGCAAACCCTGGCCCACCCTGTCCCACCCTGCTGAGAAGACCAGAGTTCCTCACTGGTGCGCCAGCAGCAGTGGGGCCAAGAGGAGAGGCTGGCCAGCACCAGCTACAAGAATCCTTCAGGACACCTATTGGGGAGCTCAGCTTGGGCTGCCAGAGAGGATGCACTCAGGGGATGCACTTGCCCTGTGGGACAGTAGAGCAGAGAGCCCAGCACTGCCTCCCCTTTACAACTTCCCTTGTAAGACTTCTAAAATGCCCAGTTTGAGGATAAGGTATGTCATAGCCACTCTGCTGAGAAGTCATCTCAGGGGTCTGTCCCACAGGTCAGTGCTTCTCAAATCTATTCATTCTTATCACACCCTCTCTCCTGACCTACCACATTCAAACCCCACTTGTACTTAACATTTTACTTTAAACCAATCCATTTTTAAAATCAGATCCATATCCTAAGCAGTAAAAGCTCTGAAATAACAGATTTGATGTTTTCAATACTCAGTAGAGCATACAGAAAAATATTAAAGTAAAAAGTATTTGTCTTCTTCTTAAAAACACCTTTGGAGAACAATGGAAAGAGTTTCCCTTCCAGGTGGGATAGATCCACTCCCAGTGTTGCCCAACCAAGCATGAAGGATCCTCTTGTCATAGGCTACTCTGATGAGCTTCCTGTGGTGGGCACACCAACATAGGAATCTGAGAGAAGATTCTGATATGTGCCACCTCCACACCACCCCTTCACCTACCAATTTTATTCCCTACAATCACAGAGGCAAGGATTTAACAGTTACAAAAGTGAAGTCGTCGTCTTTTTTTTTTTTTTTTTTAACCGGGGATATAACTCAGGGGCACTTGGTCACTGAACCACATCCCCAGCCCTATTTTGTATTTTATTTAGAGACAGGGTCTCACTGAGTTGCTTAGGACCTCGCTAAGTTGCTGAGGCTGGCTTTGAACTCGTGATCCTCCTGACTCAGCCTCCCGAGTCGCTTGGATTACAGGTGTGCGCCACCACACCTGGCTAAAGTGAAGTCTTCTTAGAAACAACTAATCCAGGCCCAGTTTTACAGATGCGGAAATGGAGGCCTACAGCAGGGGCAAAGATGCCCAAATTATACCCACCTTCCCTTTTTCCTTTACAAATCACTGAGTTATGGTAAAGAAGCAACCTGACTTTTGCCATTTCTGCTTTGTACATATGTGGGCTGTGACATATTTTCTCCTACTCATTAAAAACTAGACCCATGTTAATTCTAAAATTGCTCATTTAGTTTTTACTTTCAAATATTGATGGCTCTGGGACTAATTATTGGTGTTCTAAGAAAAAAAATGTTCTTCTGTGGTTTCACGGGTTTAAGAAACACTGATCTAGTTCAACTCCCAGGAACGAGCCTAGGCAACTGTGCTTGGGCAACACAGGTCTCAGAGATGGCTCTCTCCAGCCCACTGCTCTGTACAAGCCGCTCCCCTATGCTCAGAGGCTTTGGAGATGGTGACAATGTTCCTCCTGTGCTGTGTGTATGTCTAATGCATGCAAAATGATGCTAGTCCTAAAGATTATGATTATTTTACTATTTTCTAATTTTACTCAAACAAATTTTGTAAAATTCAATTTGAGGATGATTCTGGGAAGATGGTGAAATAAAGAAAAATCAGAAATCCATTTCCAGACTAGACAACAAGTGGGCAGATTTGTTTGAGGTGACTACCTCAGAATTCAGGAGTCTATTAAATATTAAAGGCTGACAACCTCCGGGGGAAGGCTTGGACAGTAAATTGTGGTTAATTTCAGTTCCCAGCACAGTAGCAGTCACCCCACCACCAGCACCCAGCAGGCAGCTACACACAGTTCCAGGAACAGCACATGGGAACCAGGATAGCAACAGGATTCTATTCTCCAAACACAAGAGATCTCTGCTCTGACTGCTGCTTCTGATCACAGAGATGCACAGATGCAGAGGCCACTGCTACTGTATCTCCCTCCACTGTCAAGCACATCTACCTCAGCTGAGGTAACTTCCTCCTAGTCAACAACACTTCACATTTTCCTTTTTCCTCTTTTGGAAGCTGGTGAAAACTAGAACATCCAAATGTAACCACCCACATAGGGGAACTAGAAAGTCACCACACATGCCCAGGGAAAAGCACAGGCTCAGAAAAGACCTAAAAAAGACCTTAAGTTAACACTTCAGGTTGATCCTTGGCACAGAAACAGCCTACAACAATCAGAAAAATAAACCCAAAGTCAGCAAACCCCAGGCAAAGGGTAAATCTGACTTCCAGTGATACATTTTTAGATTCAAATGTCCAGGTTTTTTTGTCTGTATATGTATGTGCTGTGTGTGAGACTAGGAATTGAACTTGGGGCACTTTACCACTGAGATACATCCCCAGGGCTTTTTAGTTTTTATTTTGAAACAAGGTCTCACCAAGTTGCTTAGGGCCTTACTAAATTGCTGAAGCTTGCCTAGAATTTGTAATCTTTCTGCCTCAGTCTCCTGAGTCACTGGGATTACAGGTGTGTGCTACTATACCCAGCTTAAATGCCCAATTTTTGACAACAAAAAATTGCAAAGCAGGGGTTGGGACTATAGCTCAGTTGGTAGAGTGCTTGCCTTGCAAGCACAAGGCCCTGGGTTCAAACCCCAGGACCGCAAAAAAAAAAAAAAAAAAA
>JAJEJO010005820.1:1453-11884 GCA_020662805.1 Glaucomys volans | reverse complement strand
CTTTTGCCTCTCTGAGAAAAGGCTGACTGGCACATTTCCATGGATCCCTTAACCAGCAGGTGGTAGATGCAGACTACAGGACAGTGTCACAGACCCTGCCACAGCCATCCTCCAAGAATGTGAATCTGAGGAATGAAAGAGTGTCTGATGTGGGCATGATGAACCTTGGCTTCAAATGATACATGGAAACCAAGCTTTACATAATTCATATGGATCCTGAATCATACCAGCAGACATTAATTCATATATTAAATGCAAATTCATACAAGACATTCATAAATGATGTCTATAAAAATTCAAAGCACAAGAAACTGAGTTAATTGAGGGCCATGTGCCACTGTGTTTTCTCTACATCTCTCTGTATTAAAGTCGATATTGTGGTTGTGTTGGAAAACGTTGAGTTGTTGAAGTCCACTTCTTTGCCAGGGGGACTGGAATGCACCCCAGAAATCTTCTCCTACACAGGCCCTAGTGCAGGTGATATTTTGAATGTCTTTTCTTGGTGAAAGACAACAATGTCCTTCCAGTATTTGCTAACCTGAAATTCAAAATGGACATTGGAAAAGAATCAATTTTAGACCCTGAGGCTTTTTCTTGTACATCTTGTACATCTTACTGATTCAATACACTTTCCAGCTTCTTAATGAGAATGTTATTAACTCTACATTCCTCAGAGTTGGCTCATCTTCAGAACAATTGCCTGTTAAGAAATACAGGTCCCTGGGGAACCAGTATTGGCTGGTACACAGATGCTTGCTGAATGCTTTTTTAAAGATATGCTTCCAATTATATCTGGTAGTTATCGAACCATTTTGTGTTCACTTGATTGATCAGAGGAGGAAATGTCGAGAAACTTGGGGGTTGGCATGATCTGACAAATATCTTTAAGGTGGATGACTGCATATTCTGAAGATCTGACTATGTGATGTGCTTTGCAGAAAAACCACCCCATAGCAGATCCAATAATTTCTCTCAACTTCTGTAGATTGCTTTTGAGAACATTCGAATCAGCATCCTTTGTTGAATATCAAATCCCATTGTCTAGGAGTAATGAGAGGAGGGTTTGTCCTTTTCCCTTTAGGGAACAAGAGTTCTGTAGCTTCTCAACATGCAGACAATTATCCAAGGGAAACATGATGTGGGTGGCAATAGGAGAAGTAGACATGTGAAGAAATATTATATGCTCTCATTTTGGGGACTACAGGGGATTGAGGGAATCTTTCAAATGCGAACACCAAACCCTTAAAATTTCAAATGCTCACACCTCTTTCATTCCTCCTGTTTTTTTATTTCCATCAGGGACATCTAACCAGTGTGATCAATGCATATGGCAGTGGAGATGCTGAATTGTGTTCTTCATCTCAGTTATGTGGGTGCTTGAAAATGTGAATTTCCTGGGCAATGTCTGTTTCTCTGAGAAAGGGAGTATCTCAGGAACTTCACAAAGCAGTGTGTAAATATGTATAGGGATTGGGAAGAGGTGATGTATCACAGTAACTATGAACCCATGCATAATATTGAATTAGAGGTAAATAATTCCCATTCAGTTTTTAAATGTCCACTAGTTATGTGTGCAGAAATTCCTCTCAACTTTCTGTGCAGTGAGATTATTTTCAGAAATTCTTGTCTATTGAATCCCCTGTTTCATTTTTCCACAAAATGCTGCTACTCTTGATTTGATCTCACTCAAGAAATGCCTAATTTGCTTCCCAGTGCTTCTGAGACATTAGAGCAAAAGAGAGTAGAGCTGCATCAGGTACATTGGAAGGTTCTGGCATGCAGGAGTTAGGTTTGAAAGGTCATGGAATTTTCTGGGTCATGTAGGAGAATGCAAATTTTTTCTCACCCCAGTGCTTGTTGCTGGGAAATGGGCAACTTGAATTTCTATGAATGGTTTTGGAGTCACCATCGCTGCCCTGAAGAACCACCTGAAGTCACAGACAGGTCATGTGACAGCACAATGGTGTCATGATTGCCATGGCAACTGGAGTCTCTTCCTGTATGGGCTGCTTCCAAGTAATCTTCAAGAAAAGAGCTCTCCCAGCTAGGCTGATAGGAGGGAAGAGGAAACAGGTAGTTACAGGGGTGTTTTGTTTGCCACAAAAGCGATGCTAACCTCTTAGGACAGGAGAGGAGAAATCAGTATGTGTTGGGGTGGGTGCCTTGGCTTTGAGACATCTGACTCCATCCAAGATAAGGGAACCTGCTGAAGCCTGACTGGCTGACAAGCTTCCATGTCCATGAGGGGCCAATGTGCTCATGTGGCCACTGGAGGCATAATGATTTCCTGGAAATGGAGAACCTCCTGCAGGCAATTGGTCCCCACAAGGTTTAGTGGACCAGGGAGAGATGGCAGGTGCTGGATGATGTGTGGATCAACAAGCCTAGCCCAGGCCACAGGGGCATGGCCCACCAAAGACACTTGCCCTGATCTGCATTCATATTGTACATTGATGAGTCAGTAAACTACCCTAGGACCTCAGAAAATATTTGCAATTATGGTCAATGGGTGACATCTCAGAAAAGGGGAGAATGAGGAGCAGCTCAGATGGCTAGGTGAAGTTTTAACTGGAAAACATCACATCATCTCTGGTGTGATGCAAGACCTTTCCACAAATGCCCCAACAGGAGAGAGATGGAAACTGGGATTTAGCAATTCTAAGCAGAAGTAGGGAGACACTGTTATCCCAAAATCGAGAGGATGGAGTTAATCACTAATCAATTAGGATGGAGGAGAGCAAATTGCTGGCAATTGAGGAAAGACATTCTGTGCTCACACCACCTGTCAGGCCACACCACCTCTTTTGTTGCCTTACAATTATGGTTCACTCAGAAATTATCTTGCTATGATTTTCCAAGGGGCCCTTACAGTGTGCATTGAGGCAGAAACACCTTCACAATATGACTTCATAAAAGAGGTAACTCTCTTGAACTAACTGTCTATCGCCTCTCAGAAAATTCCCTCAGGCACATTTTCAAGGACCCCTTATACAGCAGCTGATAGATGCATATGACAAATCAGGGTAACAGATCCTCAAACAACCATCCTCAATGAACGTGAAAATGAGGGATGAAACAAGTGCCTGATGAGGACAGGCTGAATCTGGAAAAGGTTAAGATGTTGAAGTACACATCCTTGGCAAATGAACTGAAGTGCACCCCAGAAAGTTTCTCCTTCACAAACCCTAGTGCAGATAATATTTTGAATATTTCTTGCTGAATGGCAAAAATATTGTCCCAGTATGTGCTTAACCTGAACTTCAAAATTCAAAAGTGGAAAAGAATCAATTTTAGACCCTGATGCACATTTTTACCTCATTCAACTTTCTGATTCAATACACTTGCCAGCTTATTATTTATAACGTTATTACCTCTACATCTCTCAGAGTAGTCACATCTTCAGGAATACTGCTTCTTTTGGAATCCAGGTCCCTGGGGAAACCCAATTGTTTGGCCCATAGATGCTTGCTCAATACCCTCTTTAGAAAGGACTTCAAATTATATCTGATAGATATGCAACCATTTTTTGTTCACTTAACTGATCAAACGAGGAAATGTTGAGAAACTGCTGGGTTGGCATGATCTAAAGAAGCTCTTTAAGGTAGATGACTGTATGTATTGCAATTCTGATTATGTGATTTGCTCTGCAGAAAAATGACCCCAAGGCAGAACCAAATAATTTCTCTCAAGTTCTGCAGATCACTTGTGAGAACAGTCCAGCCAACATCCTGTTCTCAGGTCAAATTCCAAAGTCTAAGGAATAATGAGGAGAGAAAGATTTATCCCCGTCCATTCAAGGATAAAGAGTGTTGTGGCTGCTGAACGTGCAGACAATTATCCAAGGAAACCAAGGAGGCATGTGTCAGTAGCAGAAGTATGCATTTGTTGGAAATATTATTTGTTGTAATATTTGGGATCACAGGGAATAGAGGGAATCTTTCACACCTGAACACCAAACTGTTACAATTCCTAACTTCTCAATCCTGTTCCATTCCTCCCAGGTTTTCCTTGAGCAAATCTAAACAGCAAGGTAAGTGCCTCTGCTAGTGTAGGTGCTGTATCTTGCTTTTCACTTCAGGCATGTGGGTGCTTGGAAATGTGAATTTCCTGGGCAAAGTCTGTTTCTCTGAATAAGGGAATGTCTCAGCAACTTCATGAGGCACAGTCTCTACATATGTATAGGGACTGCAAAGAGGTGATGGATCTCAGGATTTATGAATAATATTAGCTCAGAGGTAAATAAACCTCATTCAGTTTGTAACTGTCCTGTATATGTGTGTAGAAATTCCTGTCAACATTCCTTGCAGTGAGATTATTTGCAGAAAGACCTGTCCATTGAACTATCAGTTCTTCATTTTTTTTGCAAAATGCTGCTATTCTGGATTGATTCCACTCAATAAATGATTAACTTGTTTACCAATTTTCCTGCAACATGAGAGCAAGAGCGAGGAGCACTACACTATTAAGAGTGGTAGGGGCTGACACGTGGGGGTTTAGTTTGGAAGGTCATAAAATTTTCTGTCTCATGTAGGTGTACACATGTTTTTTCTCACCCCAGGTTGTTTCTGGACCTTGGGTAAATTGGGCTTCCATGAATGGTTTGGCAGTCATCTAATTTGCACTGCATATATTGCCTGCAGTCACAGAATGGGCATATGACCACACAATGGTGTCATGGTTTCCATGCCAAATGTGACCTCTTGAGGTCCTGTCTGTTGCAGGGGAACATTCAAGGTAAGGGCTTTCCCAGCTATGCTGGTAAGAGGAAAGAGGAAGCAGGTAAGTCTCAGGGGTCTTCTGTTTGCCACAAAGGGAATCCTAAATTATTAGGACAGGAGAGGAGGAATCAGCATGAGTTGTTTGCATCATCTGGTCACTCTGGCTCTGAGACATCTGACTCCATCCAAGATAAGGAATACTTCTGAAGCCTGAAAGGCTACCATACAGTCCATATCTGCTAGGGACTGATGTGTTCACTTGGTCACAGGAGTCATCATGATTTATTGGGAATGTGGACCCTGCTGAAGGCAATGGACCCCAACCAGGTCTTGGACCAGGAGTGATGCTGGGATGCTGAAGGACACATGGATCATCAGGTGTAGCACAGGCCACAGGGGGAAGGCACTACAAAGACAGTCTTCCTGGTCTCAGTCAACCAGTACATTTCTGGGTTGAGAAATGGGCCTTCAGCCTTAGCAGAAACTAAGCAATGATGTATGAAGGATGACATTTCAAAGCAGAGGACCATGCCAGGCAACTCCTTGGTTAAGGTAAAATTTGAAGTGGAAAACATCTCACCAACTCTGGTGTGATGCCAAACCTTTCCACAAATGCATCAACAGGATACAGTTGGAACCTGGGATTCAGGAGTTCTAAGTTATGCCCCTTAAATTCCCTCTGAATATGCACCACTTTCCCTTTCATGTAAGCTGAGGAGATTACACACAGGGGAATGAAAATAGCTAAATGGTGTGTTAAACAGTAAACTTAGAACTTAGTCTCAGATCTTCAAATCTGTGTCACTTTATTCTCCTCATCTCCAATGCCTTCCTCCTCATCAAGCTGTGCCATGACCCCTGCTGAGGCTGGACTTCAGCATATTCATGTCCACATATGGGGAAAAAGGTATTTTATTTCATTTTACTTACTCTGGGAAAAGGCTAGGATCCTGTCCAGTGTACTGCAGACCCCTTGATAGACCAAGTGAGGAGAGACATGTAATCATAGAACTTTTGAGAAGCAATAGGCCACGCCAAGAGCAAAGAGAGAACTCTTCTCATTTATATTAATAAACAGTTATTAACTAAGAGAAGAATTTCTGTAACTTTGGGGCAACTGCACAAATTCTTTCTTTTCATACAAGAATGTTCCCCTTGGTGTCCCCAAGAAATAAATCAACTTAGCAACATGAAAAAATTAGTGAAAGAAATGCAGGCTTACCATTTTAAACATGTTTTAAATGTGTCCCTTATGATGCATATGCCCTTTGGTATTTGCTCAGAGATGCTATTGAGCCTGAACATGAAGTTATGTTTTTGAATAAATGAGCCTCCTTTGGAGGCTCCAGTGGAGGGGACTCCACTGTTTTCTACAAAAGTCCCTAGTTATAAGGCAACCGAGTCATCTATTAGTTCATCCAACTCAGAGTATGACAAAAGTGAGGAAGACAAACTTTCTCCATTAAATTAGAAAGATTTAGAGGAGCAACAGCCAGTTCTCACGATGAGAATCAATCTTCTGTGATCACTCCTACTGTGGCTTCTGCATCTCCTCAAAGGAGTAAAAAGAAAAGAAAAACAATAAAGATAAAAGATAAAGTGGAATTCTTATGGACTATTGCTCAAGCCAGAGCTGCAGGTGAATCATGTCTTCCTTGTCCAGCAATTTCAAATTTGAATGATAATGAGGAACCTATTTCGGAACCATTGCCTTTTCAAATTATTAAAGAACTAGAAGGAGCAGTAAAAATTTTGACCTATGCCTCCATATGCCATACAATGTGGTTAATTGGCATAGCAGGGCTAATTGGATGACTCCTTATGAATGGCAACAAACTGCTTGTTCTTGCTTAACTTCTGGACAATATTACTGTGGAAAACTGATTAGGAAGAGCAAGTTACACAAACTCTTCAAGGACAATATATTAAGCAAACAAGAGATCAAATGACAATATCTAACTTTCTTGGAACTGAGACCTTGCCACTTCTCGGGTTCAACTGCTCCTATCAAAACAAATTCTAAGTGAGGCTTCTAAGCTTTTGGTTGCAGCCTGGTGAAGGCTTTTTTCCAAAGATAGAAAGACAACTTTTCTCAGTAATATTAAAAAAGATTCAATGCAACTTCATTTCGATTTTCTCTCCAAATTGCAGGATAACATATCAAAAATAATTACAAATGTGGCAGAGAATGAATTCTTTTAGAAAAATTGGCTTTTGAAATGCTAATTCTACTTGTCAGGTTTTGCTAAGACCTATAAGGAGAACAGGAAATTTATCTGATTGTATTAATACCTGTATGGACAGTAGTCCTGCACATTATAAGGTATGGCTATGGCAGCTGCCTTACAGGAAAAAACATATTCTCAATTCCTTAACAACATGTCTCAAGGGCATAATGTTAATAGGTACAAAAGAAATGGATCTCAATAATTGGGTAATTGTTTTTCTTGTGGTCAAATTGGGCATTTCAGTAGGATCTGTCCCCAGGATCCTGGAGAAGTTGCTCAACCAAGGCATACACCAAAAACAGTGTGCCCAAAATGTCAAAACCGCTTTCATTAGGTGATGGAATGTCACTCTAAGTCGCATAAAAATGGGCATCCTATAGGAAATAATATTGAACTCAAGGATGTTCTTAATATGCCCACTTTTCAAACTGCTAGACCCAGGCAAAGAAATGGACCTCGGGGCCCACCCCAGTCCCCAAGAAATAACAGGTGTTATTGGAACTCATGGAGGAATCCTTTCACAGGAGAAACAATGACCTGGCAAGAGTAACCCCAGTAATCTCTGGGGCAGATTTGCCTTTTTTCAGAATTTAATTATGCCCCCTGAATCTGAAGCTACTCTTATACCAACAGGATTATATGGAACTTTGCCTGAGTGACATATGGGTTTAACTATGCAGAAGTACTATGTTCACATTGGGTATAGAAGTTATTCCTGGGATGAGAGATTCTATTATTTGTGAGAAATTAAAAATAAGATTCACCCTCCTCTAAAAACTGTTCCAATTTTTCCCCAATAGCAAGTTGCTCAACTTATGCTGTTGCCTTACTTACAGCTACCTAATAGAGCACTAACTTCCACATATGTTGGTGGTTGTGGCTCTACTAACACCGTGGCTTAGAGTAAAAAGGTTTCTGATCAAAGGCCAAAGAGAACTATTAAAGTACAAGGAAAGGCTATTAAAGTTTTATTTGATACAGCAGCATATGTCTGTCACATTCACTGCTACACAGAACTGGCATGTTTTCTGGCCCACTTCTAAAACTCCTTCTACCTTAGAGGGATTTGGTCTTGCTTCCAATGTAGCTATAAATTCCCAGATATTACACTGGATTAATGGATTACACAGTGGGACTTGTCAGCCCTATGTTATTCCTTCCCTATATTTTAACCTATGGGGAAGAGATTTAATGGAGGAGATGAATATCACTTTCACTGATGAATATAAGATTATGCCATTTTCTTAGGGGCTAATTCTTAAACAGGCTGATCCCAATACATGGAAATCAGATTTTCCTGTATGGGTAGAGCAGTGGCCCCTTACACAAGAGAAATTCAAAGTAGCCATGTAATTGTTTCTTGAGCAATTACAATAGGGACATATATATCCCTCCAATAGTCCTTGCAGTATGCCTATATTTGCTATAAAAAGTAAATCAGGTAAATGGTGATGATTACAAAACTAGAGGACAATTAATGACACCATGGAAACTATGGGTACAACATGGGCTTCCCTCTCCAGTTACAGACCCTAAAGGGACTCATATTGTAGTGATGGATTTAGAAGATTGTTTCCTTGCTATCCCTTTATCACAACAGGATTTGCATTTTGTTTGCCTTCTCCAAATTTACAATGCCCTTATTAAAGTTTTCAATGGAAAATTTTGCCTCAGATTATGAAAAATAGCCCCACTTTATGTCAAAAGTTTGTTGATCAGGCTATAATCCTATAAGGAGTGAATACCCTATACTATATTTAATTCATTGCATGGATGATATTGTTTTCGCTTTTTCTTCCTTTGATACATTACAAACTACACTTAAATTATTAATAGATCTATTGGCATCATGGGGGCCCTTAGTTGCTCCTGAAAAAAATGAGTTACATCCTCCTATAATTATTTGGTATGCATTGTTAATACCCAAAAAGTTAGTACTCAAAATTTACAAATAAGAACTGATAAACTGTGTACTTTAAATGATATTGAGAAATTACTAGGGGATATAAACTGGATAAGACCATACTTAAAAATTGCTGTCTCTGGTTTATAAACTTTATTTGATCTATTAAAAGAGGAAGCTGATGTGGCCTCACCTAGAAAATTGACAGAGACTGACAAACAATCCCTAGTTAAAGTGGAGCAAACAATTCAGTCTTATCAATTAAAACAAATTAATTATAAACAACCTTGTTCATTTATTTTCCTAAAATTATCTTATACTCCTACAGGTTGTCTTTGGCTAGATGCACCAATAGAATGGTTACATTTTCCTGCAAATTTAAAAAAGATTGTTCTTTCCTATCTGTCGGATTGCCTTATTAATAATTAAAGCCACACTTAGAAGCAAATAGCAATTTAATTAAAAAATGCATTCAATTGTTATTCCTTATATCAAAGAACAAAACTTACAATTATGCCAATTAGAAGATCAATGGGTTATTGCTTTTCAAGGTTACACACGACAAATATTTTCTCATTTACCCAATCACTGACCTTTATATTTTATTAATCAAGCAGACTTTATTTTCCAGTAAAGGCTTTTGTTAATCCCATTACTCATTCAGTTTCCCTTATGCTTACAGTTGAGTCATCTAACGGAAAACTATTACTGTAATTGACCAATTACCTCCTATTGTTCAATTTGCAAGGTTCTTCAGCCCAATGAACTGAAATTATTGCTGTTATACTGTGTTTCAAACTGTTTCACAGTATTTTAAATTATATACAGATTCCCATTATATTGCTAATTTGATTCGAGTTATTGAGACAGCCACACTTTCACATTCTTCATCTACAGTATCAATGTTATAAGAATACAAACATTAATTCATCAAATAATTTAATCCCTTTTTATAGGACATATCTGAGGACCTTGAGGTCTGCCAGGACCTGTGCTGAAGAAAACAAGCAAGCTGATATACTAACTAAAAATTGTTTTTACAGCCTTGGTAGATGCAGCAGTCACATAAACTTCATCATCAAAATGTCTCTGCATAACATCAAGTTTCATATTACCAGGAACAAGCAAGGCACATTGTTAGATCATGTCACACTTCCCTGTTTATTTCCATGTCCACAGATGGGCATAAAACCCTGTGGCTTACAACCTAATAAACTGTGGCAAATGAATGTTACTCACATACCTGAAATTGGCAAATTGTGTTTGTTCATGTCACTGGTGATCCTTAATCTCATGTTATTATTGCCTCTGCCAGAACTGACAAAGTTTATAAGAATTTGTCTCAACATTTATTTACATGTTTTGTTCTTTAGAAATGCCTACAAAAATTAAAATTGCAATGGACCTGCCTACATCTAAAGTCTTTAAAAATATGATGTTTAATATTTCTCATTCAAGAGGAACCCCTTATATTCCCTGAGGGCAAGCAATTGTGGAATGAGCTCATCACACTTTAAAAACACAAATACCTAAGCTAAAGGAAGGGGAATTAAAGTATATCTCTACTCATCATATTGTACAA
>JAJEJO010005819.1:41436-56852 GCA_020662805.1 Glaucomys volans | reverse complement strand
GCTGCCCATCCGCACACCCAGTGAGTGCCCTGCCTGGCACACGGAGGTGGAAAGAGCAGTATCTGAAGGTGGAGGAAGGACTGGGGAGCACAGAGAGGCAGGAAAGAGGGGGACCAGAGACCAGGAGCAAGGAGGAATGAGCCTGCCTCCGTTTAAGCCACCAGCGTGCACTCAAGAAGACGTCCCTGCGGGAGTGACTAGGACTCTAGTCTTCACCTGTGTACCTGTGAACACTTAAGCGCTCCTGCCTTAACAATTTAAATAATTCTGTTAAGTACTGTGGTCCGGCATGCCCACTGGGCCTCCAGGGAGTCTCAGGCCAGGAGCCTGGGACCCAGGGATGGGGCTGAACGCTGGGGTCCACCCATTTTGTGACCCGTCTCTCAGATCAAACCCAGATCCACTTCTGCAGGCTCTGGCCAAAAAAAAAATGAAAAGGACTTTTCTTTAGTTTTATTTTAATTGACAAATAATAACTGCACCCACGTGTAAGGTACCAAGTGATGTTTTGATACATGCCTGCTCTGCGAAGGGTGAGATCAGAGGAGTCAGCATGTCTATCAGCCATCACACAGCAATGTGATCTCAGTTCATAATCACGTATTGCACGTTTCAAAATAGCAATGCAAAGACAGCCTTCAGGTGTCTGTCTTCCCCAGATCCCTGGTGCTACCTCTCTCCGCCAGGCTCCTTCAGTCCAGCGGGATTCTCTCTACCCCTCTAAAGCCCTGAGTGCACACCCGCCTGCCCTCAATACCAGGCCCCAGCCATCAGCCCGGCCTCCCCAGCCTCTCCTGCTTCCTTCCACAGGAGTCTAGATTTCCTCCCCACATTCTTTCCATCTTCCATCATGTTGGAATGTGATGAAAACTCTCGGGGGAATGGGATGGTCTCTAAATTCATACTTAATCTTTGCAAGCTGGGTGACCTCAGACAAGCTCCATCATTTCTCTGGATCTGTTTCACCACCCTCAAAATGAGGATAAAATGAGATTGCTGTGAGTTCTAAATGAGACGATGCGTGCAAGGTGCTGGCCTACAGAGAGCGTGCCTTGACTTTTAGCCATCCTCTGAAAAATTCTGTGAGGTCAGTAAAGCAATGGTTCTCATTCTGTTCAGAACAAACCAAGAACCAGAGAGGTCAGTTGACTTGCCCAAGGTGGCACAGGATCAGGAAGACAACTCAGAGGACAAACCCAGTTATTTGAGTCCAGACGCACTGGATTTCATTCAGTCTAGCTCCTTGAGGTCAAGTCCTGAGTGGACAGGTACTGGTGGCTGTGAACCCCCACACCTTGGGCCCTCGATACCCTGGGTCCTTGAGGTCAAGCCATGTAGATAGAGTAGTGTGAGTGGGGCTACCGGCTCTGATGCTGTTTAGGTCTCTGGGGGACAGAGTTTCCCTCCATGGCTACAGTGTGCAGAGCCTCGACCTTAAAGTAGGATAATTAATGGCGTGGATTTGTGCTGCCTCCCAGCCCCTGACAATCACATTTATTCCAGGCGTGACTCCAGAGAACCCATTGTGCTGTTCTCCGCAGAGTCTGGAGTGACCTATTTGAGTCCCTCTGCCTGAGACAGGAAGTTTGGTGCCCTCCAAAGCCATTTCTCACTCTAGCCATCCAGGGACTTTCTAGGGAGTCTGGCTGGCTGGTGCTTCTCTTTGGAACATTGTTGCTGTTCCCTCACAGCCCAGAGCTAACAGGTCCTCACTGACCTCCAGATGGCTGCGGAGCTTCCTCCCCTCCCCCGCCAACCTTCACAGAGCAATGGCATGGTGGGTGGAGAGTTCTGCAGGCACCTGAGCAGGTGCACAAAGTCTGGGTGGTTCCCTTCCAATTTGGGGTGAATAGTTCTGCCTCTCTGAGCTTTCCCATCTTTACCTGTAAGATAAATATTTCTATAATGGAAAACAGATAAATAACACTTCACAGGCTGTGGCAACAATGGGATTGTATCAGCTAGGTACGTTGCGTAACAAATATCTATCACATTTTAGTGGCACGTGACAGCCGGCCATCCATGGATGAAGGCATCAAAGGGGAGGACACTCGGAAAAGGACTTCACTGCGTCAGTAAACAAAAGAAGGCTCATTTGTAAAAAGCTGAAATACCATTTTTCCGCTCTAGCTGATTGGCAAAGTTTGAAATCACAGACTTTGCTTTTAAAGGTAGTTATAGAGTAACGGAAAATGTGAATATAGTACAGAGAGCCCTTGGCTGCAATCACAGCAACATATTGTACAGCACATATTCTTCAACCAAGGAACAAATACGGACACATTGTTATTAACTGACGTCTGCATTTTATTCAGATTCCCTTAGGTTTAACCTAATGTCCTCTTTGGGGTCCTGGGTCCCACTCAGAATAGTATGCTGGGTATAGTTGACCCATCTCCTTAGGCTCCCTTCAACTGTGATAACCATACCCTTTTCTTGTTTTTGAGGTCTTTGACAATTTTAAGGAGCACTGAGCAGGAATTTTGTAGAACATTCCTCTGCTAGGATTTGTCTGATTTTTTGTTTGTTTGTTTTTGTACTGGGGATTGAACCCAGGGGCACTTTACTACTGAACCACATCCCCAGCTCTTTTTTTGTATTTTATTTAGAGACAGGGTCTCACTGAGTTGCTGAGGCTGGCCTTGACTCAAGATCCTCCTGTCTCAGCCTCCTGAGCTGCTGGGATTACACGTGATTGCCACTGCTGATTTTTTTTCTTTTAAATGAATTGATTGAGTTACAGATTCCCGGGGAGAAAGCCCAGGGAGGTCAATGCAATCTCCCCACCTCATCTCCAGGGTATAGGCTACCAACTTAATTTAGGACTGGGAATTGGCCCTAATTGCCTGCAGGAGGTAGTGTTTATTGGGGTCTCCGCTGCAAAATTATCCCCTCATACTATAGTAAGTAAGTACTAAGGAAGTCTGTAGTACAGCCCCCATCTGAAGAGGGGAGTTCAGCTCTGCCTCCTCCAGGGCAGATGAGCTGCACTCTCCGTCCCTCTTATGAAGCTATGCAGACATTCACCGAAGTGAATGGAGATCTGGGTTGTCTGCTTTGGATCGGAATCCAGCTCTGTTTATCTTGCTCAGACTGTTCCAGCGTTGGCCCTTGAGGGCGCTCGTGATAGACCTTCACGATTTTGGCACGTCCTTACAATCTGGCACTACGGACACAACCGCTCATCTTGTGGATTTACTGTCCCGGTCAGTAATTCAGTCTCTTCAACAACCCCCTGTCTCGTTGATTTGGAGAACGATACTGGACACCCAGATCCGGGCATTAGGTGCACGCGAGGCCACAGGCGGGTCTGTGACACTGAGCAGGCGCTCACACCGAGCTCCCCGCTCTCACCCTCGACACACGGAGCGCTGCGTCTGGCCTTGCTGACCTAGGGCTTCCCATCCCGATGGGGAGGAGCCTGGCCGCCGCCAGGTCACCCGATTCCACCCCTTCTTGGGTCTTCAGTTCCAGGACACACGGATATAGGTGTCTGCCCAGCGTCCCACGCACTCCTGGGGCCTGGAGGTCCTGGGCCAGAGCGCAGTGCGCGTGCGCGCGTGCGTCCCTCCTGCTCCCTGTCCCCAGGCGCCACTTAGATCAGTGCCTCCCCTCCCTCCTCTCTTCCCTGGGGTCACTTCAAACATTCGTAATAAAATTAAGTTCTTGGGCATAATCCGCATGCCTCCCGGGATCCTGGGCTTCCTAAGTGATGTTTTATTTTATTTTTTCAAATTGCATTTATTAGAGTCTATTGTGTGTTCTTTCTGTTTTGACAATTGTCCACCGTTACAATAAGATGCAGACTCTTTCTATCCCCAGCCACTCTCCACGTCCCAGCCCTCTCCCTCCACCCTCAGGCCCTGGCACCGGTGGACCCACTGACGTGTAGCACTGTGCTCCTCTGGCCCAAATGCCTTTCAAATACAACATTTTAAAAAAGGAAAAATGATTTCTTTGACTCCGTAAATTCTGCTTCTGCAAGTTTATCAAAAGGAAAACATGGCAAATGTGTGCAGAGATCGGCCACAAGGATATGTATTGCATCGCTTTGAATTACAGTGAAATAATGTTCCTCCACTCAAGGAATAGTGTGCACCTAGCGTGTGTGTGCTGGAGATCGAACTGAACAAAGCAAAACCCCCCCTCAAGGACTGCAGCACGCCCGCGAATCTTGTATCCTAGTAACTGAAAACAGACACACACATGCACACACACATATGAACACACATACATGCACACACATGCACACACACATGCACACACACACATGCACACATGCACTCTTCGCTGGTGATGGGAGCAGGAAGAAACAGAAGCAGGGAAGGAGGCTTGGTGGCAGGTGAGGGGGGGCACCATGACTCGCCATGTAGCCCATGGAGGCTTTGGTGGCTGGAGAAGCTCCGGGAGCCTTGGGCTACTTGCCATGGTTATTGCAAAAAACAATTAGGGCAAAATAGAGTGACTTCTGAGAGTCTCCAGGCAGAAAGGGAGTGAGGCTGTGGCATTTAGGGGAAAGGACAGGAGGAGGACCAGGGTTTTACAAGGTGCACAAGTGTGTCAAGCCCCGGGCCTGTGCTGAGCAGGACAGAGTGGGTCCTGTCTGGAGCACACAGGGCTCTGGGGACTCCCCTTGGCTGCAGGAAAACACCACCCACGCTGTTGAAATGTAGTGTTGACAGGTTGACCACAGCAAGCATAAGGGCCCCTGTGTGTGAACATGCCCAGGAAACTAGGTGGAATGCTGTCTCTGGGGGAGGGGACCATGAGGACAATCTTTCCCTCTCTTCACTCCCATGTGTTTTCTGAAGTTTCCGTAGTCAGAATGTATGTTGTTTTGTAGTCAGAAGGGGTAAAAGTGAGAGCCAGGGAAAGGATCTGGGGATGGATTTAGGAACCCTCTTCTGTAGGAGTTAATCACAGGGGCTGTGTGCTTTGAGGCTGCCCACCCCCTAATGGCCCCCTTCTACTTTCACATCATCTCTTCTTCCCCTGGATTGCACCTAGGAGAGAAAGCATGTTATACTTGGCTTCCTGAGTCTGGCTTATTTCGCTTAACACCATGTTCTCCAGTTCCATCCACCTTCCTGCAAATGACTTGATGTCATTCTTCTTCATGGCTGGGTAATACTCCATCACATTAGATGCAGATATGAAGATGTCATGATGAAACCCATTACCCTGTACAATTAATATGCGATGAGAATTATAATTAAAATGGGAAAAAGAAAAGAGTTACGCTGTTAGGAGACAGACATCACCACTTTCCCCCCAAATACTGTCCCAGTCCACAGGAGAAACCTTGCCCCTCTGCCTTCTTTTCCATTCAGAAGTCAGATGACACTCCTATCCTAAGATGCCACAATTGTTTCTCTGAAATCTATGGCTTTCTGTGATGCTACGTGGTACTTTGGGAGCAGATGTAGAGATGGAAGAACACTCCTTGACCTAGACATAAGAATTTTAGCTGGGCACAGTAGTGCACACCTATAATGTCAGCAACTTGGGAGGCTGAGTGAGGAGGATTGCAAGTTGGAGGCTGGTCTTAGCAACTCAGCAAGGCCCAAAGCAACTTAGTAAGCCCCTGACTAAAAATAAAAAAATAAAAAGGGTTGGGATGTAACTCAGTGGTAAATCATGACTGGGTTCAATCCCAAGTAGCAACAATAAATATAAACATTTCATCAGGGTAGATAGGGCAGGGCTTCCCCCACTTACCACAAGCATCTCAAAGCCTTTCGCCCCTGCATTCTGGACTTGAGACCACCATGGTGGCAATATCCTCCAGCCTAAAGCCTGGCACTTGAAAAGTATCTGCCCTGGCTGAGCAGGACCTTGGTGAGGAAGGAGACTGAGCACAAATCGGCATCATCCAGAAGATCAGAGTGAAACATAGCATGGGTGTAGAAATGGGCTGCAGTGCCTCCTATAAACACGTCTCTCATGCAAGAGAATTTACCCTGCCATCCTCAGGCCTAGGAAACAGGAGCGAATCAGACTTGGAAGTAGCACACAGAAAGCACCAATTCCAAGAAGGCACATAACTCATAGGCACAGCTCACTTTACTACCAGGCAGACAATAAGAAACAACAGCAGAGCAGTTCAGAAAACAGAGCACTTGCTTCCAACTGAGCTCAGAGCCCCAGGGAAGATTGGGGGGATTTGGAGCAAAATAACATCCAGAAAACTGAGTAGGAAGAAGCTACCCTGAGGAGGGAGACATGGAGATGGAAAAAAATAAGGAACACTTCTGTCAGTGCAAGACTGGTTTTCTGACATCATTGTTTCACTTTCAAAGATTTATAGATTTACCATTTCTCAGACTAGAAAAGTATTTCATGCTCATTGAAAAGTGCCTTCATATATTCCCTGTGGGACTGTTATGTAATTTACCATCTCCTTTCTTGGACATTTGGGTTATTTTGAAGTTTTCACTATTACAAGTGACCCTTGAATGAATATTTATATTTGCACTTGTCTAATTTTTTCCTCATGATAAATTCCTGGAAGGGGAATTGTTTGATCAGCATATGCACATTTCAAGATTTTCAATATACACAACAAAATCTTTCTACTTGGACCAATTTACACGCTAAAGCATGAGAACTGTCATGTATCCACCATCACCTCATTGCATTTTTCCATTGTTTTTAATCTGTTTGCTCTGCAGGGTGACGTCATGGAACCTCATGAGCCAAATGGCGTGCACTAATCTATCACCCTCCTCCTGTCTCTCTCCTTTCTCTAAGCTCGGTGCCTCAAACCAAAACGTGTGACCCCACTATCACCTCCACCACACACACACCCCACCATGATGCCTGGAAATATCCCTGGACTCTTTCTGTCTTTCCAGGTGAAACTTGAGAGCAGAATGCATGTCAGCTCAAACTAAAAGCAACATTTTCCTCATCTCAGATCAGGACCTAAAAGCCTGGGCTGGAGGTAAGTAGGACAGTGCTGTCACAGAGGGAAAGAGTTGGCCTTTAAGAATGTTTAATTCATGACCCAGCATTTCTGCAGTCATGTCTTCCCCTCCCATCGATCACTCTGCTATGAACCCTCTCTTTACTCTGGGCACACACCCCATATTCCCACCATTTAAAAGCTGATATTAGCTTAATTAGAGTATAGCAGGATGTTGAGGGAGTTCTGGAATCTTGACAGAGGCTTCAGGGAGTGTTTAGCAAAGAACATGTGTACACTGTCTAGTTCTAAGGCTCCCTGTGCACTGGGAAAACTGGGATCATTAAGAAGGAAAAGTAAAGCACAGAGAGGGAGAGATGTCTGCCTGAAGTCACACAGCAGATCACCTAACCTCAAAACCCAGCAGCCCTTGTTGGACCTCTCTGACTTCCCTGTGACAAATCTCTGGTTCTAAGTCTCAGCACAATGCCCATCTCCTGCAGAGGAGATGCTGTTTATGACACCATATCACCAAGCTTTTAAAAACCCAGATGGTTCCAGTTGTAGGGGTTCAGAGGCCAAAAAACTGTCATCCGCGTGATTCCAGTCTCTCTTTTGGTGGTGATGTAATCTGTTTGCAGAGAAAGGCCCCTGTCCAGCCTGTCACCAGAGCCCTCACCCAGATGGTGGTGCAGTGGGGGCGGGCGGGAGGTTCCTGAGGAGCCCACTGTGAGCTCTGCAGAAAAACGTCCCTTTGTCCATGGTCTCTGCCCCAGAGGGGCCTGAGGACAATAGAAACAGGCCTCTGTGCTCACTTCTCTGTGACCTGCAGGGCTGCAGGCCACCCCTTCATCCTGTTCTGCTCTTGCTTACTCTGGTTGCCCTTTGGGGAGTGTCCTCTTCTGCTTTTGGCTTCAAGATGGGCTTAGCACTGTGGGTGCCAATCTCAGCTCAGATTTTCCAACTCCATGACCCAGGACAAACCCCTGCGCCTATCCAACCGTTCATTCCCAGACCTCTCAGATGGTATCCGTCATAGATGCAGCGTCATAGGATTGTTGCAGGGATTAAGCCAGTCATCCTCTGGGATGGAGGCTGGGGACATCCTGGCTGCACCAGAATCCCCTCAGAGAAACTGAAGCAAAACAAAAGAGGGCGGGGATTTGCTCGAAAGGAGCACCGTCCCAATCTTAAATGTGGGATGCAAAGTCAATCATATCATGTTTCAAATTCCAGCTCATCACTCAGATCCCCACATGCAGGGTCCCAACATCTTCCTCCTCAAAGTCCCCCTTGTGTCCTCACCCTGTGCTGACCCTCTTTGAATGGTTCATGGATCTCAGGAGTGGGGTTTCCCCAGGGAGCAGTGTCCATGGCGGGAGTGAAGGCTGGAGTCTGCTCAGGGCTGATGCCCAGGAGGCTTGGAAGATGGCCCTGACACGGTCCAGTCAGCAGTGTCTCAGGGCTGGACTGCACAGACCATGCACCTGATGTCAGGAAAGGAGTGCCCACTCCCCAGGTACAAAAGTGAGCCCCCAAATCAGTGCTTACCCTTTAACATTCATATCCCGCTTCCCAGGAAGCTGAAATAAGTTCCTCGAGGTCAGAAAACACGTTTGTTATGTTTAGCACTGTGTGCCCACCATTCAGGACAAGGGCCTGGCACACAGCGGCCACTTCATGGATGGATGGATGGATGGAAGGATGGATGGATGGATGGATGGATGGATGGAAGTAAGTGCAGGTGGACAGGTAGATGTGTGAATGGATGGATGTATGTCCAGGTGGACAAGTAGATGGATGGATGGATGGATGGATGGATGGATGGATGGACAGGTAGATGTGTGGATGGATGGATAGATGGATGGACAGATAACCATGATATAGACTATCAACCTCACATCATGATTAAGAAAATGCTATAAGTAAACCCCCGTGGTGATTCAGCACTGTAGAAGAGCTAGATATATTTTTAAATAGAAAAATCAAATCAACCTTTTAAAAATCAAGTGCTAAAAGCTCTGGTGTGAATTTGCTGTCTTCTCCGCATTGCGTGACGGTCACATGGCACGTAGATGTGTTTATCAAGGCCAACTCTAACTCTGTGGAAGTGATCTCCACCAATGCCTCTGGGAAGGGCCTGGCAGTAGACACTTACTGTGTGTCCCTTAGCATCGGCTGCTCTATCAAATGTCACCTGTCAGACCCTCTGTCGACCCTGCATTCAGAGATCTCCATCCCGTTCCCAGGTGAGGGAGCTGAGGGCCAGTGAGGTTCCTTGTCCCATCTCAGGCCACACAGGTAGAGCTGGCTTTGAATTCGGTTTTGCTTAGTCCCAAATCCACATGCCCCCAGGGGGAGAGAGTCTGGGGAGGTGAGGAGCCCCGCGGCCACGTCCCAGGCTGGGGTCTCTGTGTGGTCTGGGGAATCTCACAGCAGGTCTGTAAAGGAGGAGTGGCACTCACAGCTGCTCACCCCATCTCCCAGGCTGGATGGCGCTTCTGACTGTGACCTCATTCCAAGGGAAGCTCCATGAGGCCAGCTGGATCCCAGGGCAGCGTAGCTCCTGTGAAGCGGACAACGGACCAGGGCCTCCAGGACCCACTCGGGGCCCCAGGTCCCACAGTTACACGCTCCTTAGGGTTGCAGCATTTTGACTCTGGGTAAAATGCAAATTGTATCTGGAAAGGATAACACAGAAAAGCCTGGAGTCAAGGCAGGCCACATCTGGATCCAAATTTCATTCTTAATATCTTTGGGTTCCCTTTTAATAACTTTAAAAATAAATTTTTTGCAAGCATTTCGTGTTCATGGTAGGAATTTAGAGAATGCAGAGAGGCAAAAGGATATAAATGAGTAAAGAACAGAAAGAAGTCCCCTGAAATCTCCCTGGCTTAACCATTTCTTCCTGTTATATCTAGTAATGGAACACAATTTTGCAATTTTGTTCTGGGGAACAAAATATTCCCCACTCTTGGAACAAATCACCAGGGCAGAGCTCATTCCAGCCCTAGGGGGTGGGACTGGGGATGCAGAAAGAGCATGTGATGCAGAAAGGGCCAGTCAGAGCGTCACAGCCCTGGTCACCATGACTGGTGCTCGGGAGGGTGCACCACCAGTCCCAGCCCATGAGAACCCTGTCCAGAACTTTCACTGGAATCACTGGGAAAGGAGTATTTTCTTTTTCCTTGTCCTAAGTGCAAAGAGGTGGGGAACCGTGACCTTTCTCACCCCCATTTGTGGTAAGGATATGTCTGGGAGTGAAGCCAGCTCCACAGAGGAAAGCAGAATGAGGGGTTGTGAAGAAATAATGGACTTCTGACATTGTCTGAGCACCTGGAGCCAACTGTACCTGAAGCTAGTGTATCAGTGAAAATGTTGAACAAAATACAATTGATAGCATTTGACAATTCTTTTTTACCATAAAATGATAATTTTATATGGTTTAACTTAACACATGAGACAACAAATTCCCTTGCTTAAGTAAGTTTAATTTGAGCTTCAGACTTGCAATTGAAAGAGTTCTGTCCTCTCTTTCTCTCCCCCCCATATATATGTGTGTATATATATATATACACATATATATATATATACCCTCCAAAGAAAAAAAGAAAAATCAACATTTGGTATGTCTCCTTCCATAGGATTTTGTGTGTGTGTGTGTGTGTGTATTTAGAATAGACTAGAAATTATATCTCTTCTTTCTAACTTGCTGTTTTATATTAAAAATCACTTTAATATAAAATCTAACACATTTTACATTAAACATTAAAGCTTTATGACAATTTAATTTATTATTTGAAATGTTAGTTCATCCATTTATGTTTTATGGACTGAAACTTCCAGGAAAACAATGGTTTTTTGTTTTTGTTTTAGGTGTGTGTGTGTGTGTGTGTGTGTGTGTGTGTGTTTTGTACTACGAATTGAACCCCGAGGTACTTAACCACTGAGAAATATCCCCAGCCTTCAAAAAATATTTTATTTACAGACAGGATCTTGCTGAGTTCCTTAGGGCCTCACTAAGTTGCTGAGGCTGGCTTTGAACTCGAGATCCTCCTGCCTCAGTCTCCAGAGCTGCTGGAATGACAGGTGGGTGGGAAAACAATGTTTCAATGCAGCTAAATCCCAGGACCATTGTAGGTGCTGGATGGTATCTGCTTGATAAATATTCCTACCAACGTGTATACTAAAAACAGTCCAGAATGAGAGACAGATTTAGCGAGAAGCAACTGTGTAGCCAGGATCCAGCTGTGTACAAAGGAGAGATACTGTGGCATTAAAATAGGGTCAGATACACAGCAAAAAACGAAAGCCCAGCGCCTGCATGAAGTGTAAAGATCAAACTGGCTCAAGGCTGGCAGGTGCAACAGAGGATGGGCCCCTGCTGAGAGGAAGGGTCTGCTCAGCTCCTGGAACTTCCAAAAATGTCCAGGTGGGGTGGAGGGGTGGGGTGGGGGATGGAGGGGTGCCGGGGCAGGGTTTGCACAGAAAATAAATCCAGGGCTGAGGATGTACAGAGCTTGCCTTACATGTGTAAGGCCCTGGGATCAGCAGTACCACAAAAGAAGAAATGGAGGAAAAGGGGGAGGGAGGGGGGAGGAGGAGGGAGAGCGGAAGGGAGGGAGAGGGGGAGGGCCAACAGCAGGATCACGGCTTGAAACCACAGGAAGAGGTGCAGCAGAGGCTTTTTATTGCCTGTCCCTTGCTCAGAACACAGGCCCCTGACCCCCTGGTGCCTCCTTGGGTGGGCCAGTCAAAGGGAGGGCACAGATGGAAGGCCATCAGCACCTCCCGCCTCTGTTGAGCATAGGCTTGTTACTGCAGTCATAGGGTGAGGACCCCAACTCGGTGATCCCAGCAGATTAGGTTCTGCCCCCATTGCAAGATGCCAATCAAAGAGCTAGCAGAGGCTGGGCTGTGGCTCCAGTGGCAGAGCACTTCCCTGGCGTGCACAAGGAGCCGGGTTCCCTTCCCTGCCCGCCAGCAACAATGTCAATGGCAAACCCAAAGACACCAGCAGCAGCGGAGGCCAGGAAGGGACTGTTGTGGGTACAGTTATACCAGGAGGACACAGGACCAGCAATCCTAGCCCTGTCTCGGGTGACCGACATGAGCTCTAGGGTTAACTAGAGGAAGAACAGGGGCGACAGACACATGGTTAAACAGTCTCGGTCTGACTGATGATGATCTCAGCCCCAGTTACGCCGGGTGACACTAAAAAGTGTCTTATTGCTTGGGACAATTCGGTTTCCATGGCATGATTGCTCCTATAGGGCAGGGGGAAGCTCAGTCCCCATCAGGGGGAGCTACACCTGCTTGGGGAGAGAGCCCACCCTCCGGGGATCTGCTTGCAAGGCTCCTGGGATCTAAGGCGGCTGCAGATCAAGGTGAGGGTGGGAGGTTCTGGGCACGGCTCTGGGGATCTGACACAGGATGTTGTAAAGCCTGGCAGTTGAAGAGCCCCTGCCATCTTGAAAATGCCTTGGTTACTCTTATCTTGGTATCTTTAGTCTTGAAGGGGGACCAGAGAGGTTAGGGGCATTGAAGGCTAATCAGCTTTGTAGGACCAGGTTTTCGACAGGACTCCTTCAACCATTTCACAGGCTGCCATGCGAATCCAGCAGGTGTCTGACCCACTGCTTAAGGTCATAAAGGAGACCAACACAGGAGGAAGGCAGGATGTCTGCAGATCCAAATGAAGAGTCAGCGCCTGGATAGGAGCACGGCAGCCCGGGGGGATCTCACCATCACAGAGCCTGCAGGAAACGACGGACAGGTGACATCCACAGCACAGTGCCACTGACATCAGTGGAAAACACGTCACACCAACATCTTCCAGGAACAAATACACATAAAAGACGCTTTTATGTGTGGGTTTGACTGGCTGCCTGTGGTGTGCAAGGAGGGAGGGGGTGGGGGGAGACAAGAGGACCTTGGAAGTGAATGAGGGAGGGAATGGGTCTGCAGGGAAGCCTAGGTGGAGGAGCTGGAGTACCTCGGGCCTCAGCACCCCAGACACAACAAAGAAACAACTCAAGAACAAATCATTCCACTTGGCTGGGAGGTGGGATGAAGTCATGGGGAAGTTGGAAACTTTTTCTGGTATTAGGGGTTGAACCCCAGGTTGCTTAACCGCTGAGCCACATCCCCAGCCCTTTTGATTTTTTATTTGGAGACAGGGTCTCACTAAGTTGTTGAGGCTGGTCTTAACCTCCGATCCTCCTGCCTCAGTCTCCTGAGGTGCTGGGATTACAGGCATGCACCACCTGACCGACAAGTCCAGCATTTTAGAGATACCTACTGCATGTCAGGCACGGTGGGAGGGTTTTCTGTGTATTTTCTTCTCTTCAGTGGAATATCGAGAGGGAAGCAGGGAAGCAGAATTAGTCTTATAGACAAGGAAGGTGGAGCAGGCAGGTGAGGCAACTTGCCCAGGTCGGTCACTGGAGGATCATGGTTTTCGCTCCTATTGTCCCAATCCAAAGCCATTTGCCTTTAGAAGCTCCAGGGAGTTCATACTCCACAATACCACTTTCTGGGAAGGGCCTAGAAAGACAGGGTTTGGATAATAGTAACTAAATTATGGCGATCCAATACAAGGTCCCTATTTTTAAAAATGTGTGCCGTAGGACTTCACGTAGAAAGCAGGAGGAGCGGACCTGCATGCAGGCAAGCAGGGAGGTCCCCAGAGCAGAGCTGGGAGGGCGGGTCAGCCATGCTAGCCCGCCCGCACTCTGCCAGCGGGAGGGGCTCCTGCTCCTCCCCAGGAACGCCCTGGGATGGCGCAGAGGCACACGATTCTCTTTGCATCTTTGTGTGCGATCTGCTTGTTTAGAAGAGCGCAGATTGCTCTCAGAATCAAAAAAGATCTCCCCCCAAAAAGACCTTTCCTGTTTGGAAAAATGTTCATGAAAGAAGCAGCAGCACAGGGCTCCAGAGGCGAGTGTCTGATCTCCCGTGGCAACCACGGTGGGCGTGTCCTGGGGAGTCCACCAGCCCTTCACCAGCGCCCAGCCCGAGCGTGGTGCAGGGCAGAGCGCTCCCGAGGCACCGGGCGGCCGTGGGGAGGTGGGGGTCATGGTTACCAGCAGAGCCATGGAGCCTGGCTCCACGATCCTGACCTGGCCAAACCTCTGCTTACACACCTGTAAAATGGGCACAGGGCAGCAGGGCGTCAGGAGTCCTGAGAGACTGCGTGGGCGGAGGCCGGCCCTGTCCGGCACAGAGCCGGGTTACCCTGTCCGTGCGCGCCAGCAGCACCATAGCTGGTGGAATTTCAGGGGCAAAGACACGGCGGGGGACAGCTCTGGGTCCAGCCAGGAGGAACCAGAACTAGGACAGCTGCTCCTCGTCCTGCCCCAGACTCCCCTGGAGCTGTGCCAGCTGAGCCCTGAGGCCTGGATACCAAAGGTTAGCCAAAGGATCATCCCCGCCAAATCTGTCAGTGGAGTGGTCTGTGTGCTGGTGGAAAGATTGAGAATGCCCGCACAGCCGGGCCCGACCTGGCGACCGGAGAAGCAGAAATGGGATTCCAAGAGGCAGAAAGAGCAGGAGCAGCCCAGGAGGCCGGGGTCCAGCTCCCAGAGGAAAGTCCAGGGATGAACGACCCCACGTCTGGGCGCAAGGCAGCCCTTGGGCTCTGGAAAGCACCCGGCTCAGCCAGCTCCGTTCAGAATGTCTTTCTGTCCCCTAAATCGCATCAGAAACGAGGCACCAGATGGCCCACTGTAATTCACCTTCTCTTTTACTTTTGCTTTTAAAATGATACAATATCTATGATCTACAGGGAGAGCACTCTGCTAGCCAGGCGCTGTGCAAGGTCTTTACAGGAAAAAGCTCTTGAATTCTCCCAACATGGGTGACAATTAGGATTGAGAGGAGGAACGGGGAGGGGCTGGGGTTGTGGCTCAGCGGAGGACAGTGTGAGGCTGAGGCACTGGGTTCGACCCTCAGCACCTCATTAAAATAAGTAAACAAAACAAAGGTATTGAGTCCATCTACAACTGAGAAAAACAATAAAAATAAAACAGGGAGCAATATGGCACTAGTTTAAGGAAAAACGTTTATTTTTCTCTACCATTAGACAAGTTCAGATAGCAGGTCCATGGCACAATCAAGGACGGGAGTCTCCTTCTTCCTGAGCCTCTGCCATCTTTAGCATGTGACTTTCCCCTTCGGGTCCAACACAGCTGCTTGAGAGCCTGCATCACACCCACATTCCAGTCAGGAGGAAGAAGGAAGGGACAAAGAAAGGATCACTGCTCTCTTATAGGGTCTGTGTTTGTTTTTCATCACTTCAACAAACTACCTCAGGTAGGCAACCTTATAAAGAAAAGAGGTTTATTTAGCTCACAGTTCTAGGCGTTCAAAGTCAGAGATCAGGAGAGGTAAGGGGAGCCCTAAGGAGATGGTGTCACCTCATGGTGGAAGTGCATGTTGGGGGAAGATGTCACATCAAACAGGAGCCAGAGAGAGCCCTGGATCCCACCATCCCATGAGTTAAGGACCTCCC
>JAJEJO010005819.1:29088-41426 GCA_020662805.1 Glaucomys volans | reverse complement strand
CGAGGCTGCTGGGGTCGTGATTGTCCCTTCCCACAAGTCACACCAGGCAGCCAGGAGGACATGGGAACATCCTCTCCAAGAGGCTGGCCTCTGTCTTCTGTCCCCTCTCCTCTCAGTGGCCTCACAGAGCAAGGAGGGAATGGAATCCTGCCCCACGGCCAGCAGGGAAGGCCAGCTCTAACACTGGCCACCAGCCCCAGTGGCACTGCAGGACTGAGCCCTGGTGCTTCCTCCCAGCTCGCCAGCAGCCAAATCAACCTCCTTGGAGACAAAAATACAATCCACCTCTGTCTTCGTGGACTCTGCATCTCCAGATTCAACCAACTGCAGGTCAAAAATATGCAGAAAAAATTTAAAAATATAGCAGTAAAAATTATGTTATTTAAAAATAATTCAAAACACACTTTATATAACCAGGGCATTGAATTAGGTATCATAAGACATCTAGAGATTATTTAAAGTATATGAAGATTACATGCGAATACCGTGGCACTTTATGTAAGGAATTTGGATTCTGGGCATCTGCAGGGGGGCCTGGAAACCGTCTCCCAGTAGAGGTGACTGTCTAAATGACGAAGGTCAGAGTTAAGCCACGTCCCACACAAGTCTCTGTCAATGGAATGACTCCTCACAATGCTCACGATGTCTCTACGACCCCACCCAGAGTTGTGCGTTACCCTCATTGCACACAGAAAAAAACAAATAAAAACCAGAGATTCAAATGCTAAGATTAAAGGGTACAACCCCTTTGGAGATCTGTTAGTCAGTTTCCAATAAAGTAACACATATTCTTAACAATATAGCCCAGCAATTCTACCCTGAAGTATGTAGCCAAGAAAAACAATAACATATGTGTACAGAAAGACTCATAAAAGAAACAACCCAAACGTTCAGAAACGAGAAAATGGAGAAAAAGTAACTATGTACCTACATAATGGAATACTATAGAGCAATGCAAAATACTGGATCATGGATATAGGAGCAGCTGGTTGAATTGCAGGGAAATTATTTCAATGGAGTGTCGGAAGCTGGACACTCAGGAGCACATTCTGCAGGATTCCCTGTGTCTGAAGTTCATGAGAAAGACTGATTCCATGGCAATGGGAGCCAGAAGAGTGCCCCCCTGGGCGTGGGCAAGAAGGGTACTGAAGAGGAAGAGTGCAGGAAGCCTCTGGAGAGGGTGATTGGTGGCACCGCCCAGGGTGTTGAGTCTGGCAAAATTAATTAAGCGGAGGCCTTAAGATTGGTGTATTTTCCTGTGTGTCAATTATGCCTTGGTGGGGTCCTGGGGAGGCAGGAAAGAGCCCACCAAGATGGAGGGGTGCCTCAAACAAACAGGTGGCCCCAACCAAGCAGGGGGAGGCGGCCTCTGCCTCTTCCCCGAGGATTAGGAAAACTCCCCAGCTCCGGACCACGGGTGGCACACTGAGCCTTCTCCCTGGGAAGGACCTGGCATTGTTGCAAAGGTAAACATAATCTTGTCCCGATGAAGCACCTGGGACAGGGACCAACAGGTGTCCCTGGGCTGCATGGGTGTCCCACAGAGGAGACTGCGCCCAGATCATCTCAGAGAGGGGAAGTCATCTGTTTGAGGTCACACAGCTGGGAGGTGGCAGATCTGAGATTTGAACTGGGTCAACCGAGTGCAGAATCTCTGCTGGACAGTGGTGAGGGGTTAGTTTTCAGGGTCCATCCTGCAGGCAATGGGAGTTGGACCCTCAGTGAGCTGCCATTCCTCCTCTGTGAAATGTAAAGATTAAGGGTTTCTCCTTTGGAGTGTCGTGTGACCTGAATGAGATGAAGAATGTAAAATAACCGGCAAAGAGCCCGGCTGGAACTTTGGCTGTCCCCTCTCTCTCTCTCTCTCACCGTAGCTGATGGTCTCACTGCCACATGTGACATTCTGCTGAGGGCCCTCCTGAGGGTGATGGTGTGGATATGAGGTGTCGCCCAGAAGCTCAAGTGTGAGACCATGCAGGGATGTTCAGAGGTGATGCAATCAGATTAGGAGAGGCGTGTTCTGATCAGGGAATCGATCCACTGATCCGTATTCACTGGGCAGTAAGGGTCCGCAGGTAAGGTGTGGCTGGAGGAGGACACGGCACCGGGGCGTGTCTTTGGAGTCCTGATTTTGTCCCTGGTGTGTGGGACTCTGCTCTCTGCTTCCTGGCTGTCTGGTCCTGACGCCCGACTGCCAGGAGGTCCGCCTACCTTAGACCCAGAGCTCTGGAGTCCGCCGACCACACACTGGACCTCTGAAACCGTGACCACAATAAACTTTCCCTCCTCTATGTCATTCTTTTGGTCACAGGGATGAAAAAGCTGGCTGAAGCCAGGGTGACCTCATGCACCCTCGCAGTGACCTGGGGTCAGAGCCCCTACTATGGTAGATCCCAGGAAGGAGGGGAGCAGCCAGGGATTTGCAATTTGCCTGAGATAAGGCTGTTAACACCAGGCAAAGCTTCCTGCCCGGAGTCAGGGGCTCCTTGGGGGATCCCCCATCTGGGACTGCTTGTGACATGTAGCTATGGAGTACTCATGAGGGAACAGTCCAGATAGAGAGGATCTGGGTTGTCAAGTGCTTGCACAGGATTTTGAAGATTCCCTTTGAGAGAGCTCACCAACAGTTCTTCCTGTTGATGATGTGCCAGTGGGATCATATTTGAATGCACTGAATCAAAGACTCTGCTAAAATTAATTTCACTGGTTCCTTTTTTTTTCTACTTTAAAAAAACATGGCCACTAGAAAACTTAAAATTACCCATTGGGTGTGTGTCCTCCCACGCAGAGTTGCTGCTGAGTTCCCAGTCTGTGGGGCAGACCTGCGGGCTGCTCTCCCAGCCACTCCACGCTGGTCCTTCTGATGCTGCTGCATTTGAACTTCAGTCCACCCCTCCTCCCTGAAGCTTCAGCGTGTGCCCTGAAGAGAGGGACATGGGCTCCTGCCTATCTGCACTCCCTGTCCTCAAAGGGACTTCCCACTGGGCTGACTTCAGCAGGTGAGGGTGGGAGGAGGCAGGGAGCCCTCCTGGCAAACACAGACCCGCCGCCCGCCACCCACTCCTGCTGGCTGCTCCATCTGATGGCCCACGAGCCCTGCAGTTCCAGGTTCTGGCCCCTGGCAAGGTTACTGAAGCTGAGAGCGGTTGTCCTCCCTCTCCCAGGGAAAATAAAAATATTCTAATTAAAGCCGGGAAGGCCCTGGGAACAATAGGGCTGGCGCCAGTGGATGGATGTGATTCAATTTGCAGCGTGAAGAGCAGGAGCTGGGCTCTTGCTGCTACCAAGCCTCTTCGTGGGGGGGCCAATGGGATCCAGAGGGAATCTGATGAATGCCGGCCAGTCCATGTGGCTTTGGGAGGGACGAGGTGGAGGAAGAGTGAGAGCCCTGGTCCTTGTAAAGCTGGGCCACTGTGGGTACAGGGCAGATGAAATCATGGCGTTCTGGGTCAGGTGCACTTGACCTCTTGAAACCTCAGTGTCCACAGGGGAGGGTCCTCGTGAAGCCTGAATGATGTCATGCAGGGCAAGTGCTGGGCTCAGGGCTTGGCACAGAGTAAATGCTCAATTAAACCGAAGCCATTCTCTTTTCTGTCTGCTCCCTCCCCCCTCCATGGTGACCTTGAACATCACCAATTTTCTTGTTCTCAGCAGGTGCCTGAAATTGCCCACAGATCCTGGAAAGATGTCCTTGGAAGGCCTGAGGAGAGTGGTGGGGAGGTTACAGAAGTGCTGATCATAGTCCCATGTGACAATAATCTATGCAAAGAAGTGAATGAAACGTCACTGTGCTCATGGGACCACCCACACCTTAGGGCTGGGAGGAGAAGGCAAGGAACAAAGCCAGCATCCCCAGCCTCCTAAGGGTCTTCAAGAAAAATCTGAGCTGGTCCTGTGTCCTCAGATAAAAGAATGATGTATGCTTTCTTTCCTGGTGGGGGCTGGAGATCGAAAAGCTTCCAGGAGGGGGGGGGGAGCAGCTGGCCAGGTGGTCCGAGGCTGCAGCATCATCCCTGAGCATCGCCAGCCTCAGGGTAGCTGTCAGGCACCTTTTAAAACCCATCCTGCCCAGGCCCTTTCTGAATACATTTTGCATTAAAAGCAAGGTCAATCCTTCCTCTGTCTTCCACCCACCACCCTGAAAACTGCAAAAAAAGACCCCTCCAGTCCTCCAATCCGATTCACATCATTTATTGTCTTTCTATATTCTAAGTGGGATTCAAACAGGAAGCTGAGTTTGGCGTCGGCAGTGACCTGGGGCTCAGGAGTCTGGAAATGAGAACCGTGGAAACGGGAATCCTTCTGAGATTGGCAAGAATCTTGTGGAGGCTCCGCTGCTGAGCTGGCAGCGTGAGAAGACTCTGTCCCACCCCCCTACCCTGCCTCCCATGCCTGAAAACAGCCCTCCTCCCAGGTGGGCATTCCAGAGACCTGGGGGCCTTCCTCTTGATCTGTGGCCAGCTCTGTGTCATATCGAATTCTTTCAGTGCAAAAAGAGAAAAGAAAGCGAAGCACAGGCTGAGTCTAACTTCAAAGCCAGAGGGGGAGGAACTGGCAAGTTGCTGCGCAGCTCAGAGAGAGGAAGCAGGAGCTGAGCCGCAGGCCTCAGGGAGCCCGGGAACTCCCAGCGGGAATGATGGGCGGACTGGAAGGACAGATGGACTAACTCTGGATGTTCCTGGGTGCATCACTCAGGATTCAAATTCCCAGGGAGCAGACTCCACCTGACCTAGCTTGGGTTACATGGTCTCCCCAGTGGGGTGAGCAGAATGGGAGCCTGTTTTTGGCAACCCTGGTGGCATGACATGGATGGGGAAGAGGGACAGTTCCCCAAAGAAGGGGGATGGATGGCTCAGGGATGATGCAAAGAGAAAACAGAGTCACTCCGTGGACACTGTCCAGCTCTTGCAAGATGCCCTCCACAGCACTGGAGCTCACTGGCTGATGAAGAGTATTGTATGAGCATGCAACTAGCTACTCGCCCATCCGCCCTGGCATGCCCCAAATGAAGCAAATGAGTAAGGACAAATAAAAGGAGTCCTAGTGAAAGACATGAGCTTTGGAGTGAGGTTCAAATCTAGGCTGCTGGCTTCTTATCCCTTGCATAATTTGTTAAGAATGTTTCCATGTGGAGCTGGTCTTCTGAACTGTGAAATGAGTCAATGCCTACTTCCTGGGAATGTACTACTGCTTTCCCGGGGATGTTCTGAAGAGTCAAGGAGCTCACACACGGAGCATGCACCAAAAAGTAGCTGGTGCATGGTGACAGCTCAATGATTGTCAGTCAGGAATGTTCTGTCTGTTCCGACAGGTGAAGAAACTGAGACTCAGGGAGGAAGAAGGTATTCATCCAGGAGGGCAGAGCCATCCATCAAAATTCTTCAAGCAAAACCTCCAAGAGAAATAAGGAGCCAACCAGTATCACTCAGTAGAAATCTAAGGGAAGTCACCTGTATAATTTTGAATTTTCATATAGTCACATTAAAAAAAAAGAAAAAGGTAAAATTAATTCTAATAATATATTTTATTTAACCCAGTATATCCCAAGTGCTATTTTAGCATTAAATCAATAGGAAAAGGATTAACAAATGATTCCTTGTATCCGACTGTGTCCTGGAAATCCGGGGTGGATGGTGATCCTTCCGGCACCTCTTCGTTGGAACCTGTTGCATCTCATGTGTCCAAAGGCCTCTTGGGGTGGCTGTAGTGGGCAGGGTGGGTTAGACAATTCAATCTCATTTAAATCAATAGCCCAGCAGTCTCATGAGATATTAAAACCCCATTTGTAGGTGAGGAAATGGTCCCATGGGGTTGAGTGACTCACCCAAGGTCACACAGCTAGAAAGAGCATTGGTGGGTTGTGGTGGGGCTGGGAGCAGGGTCCAACCTTTTCCAGAACAGCCTCACTGGGATCCAGGTCCTTCCACCAGGTCTCGGGGTTGCCAACCCCCCCAGGCCATTGATCACCATCATGACGGATGGTCCTCCTACCGGCAGCCCTGGAGATGTGATTAATCTGTTTCTGCTGGCGGAGGACCGCCCGGACCCTCTCCTCCCCCGCCTCTGCTTCCAGCAGAGACAATTGATTCCCCACTTGTCTGCGGTGCCGAGGAGAAACCTACAGCCACAGTTAGACTTACTTAATCAGGCACTTGCTCAGAGCAGCCATGTGACAGTTTTATTGGGTGGAGAGCTTCGTATCTCAGTGTCTGTTCTCGCCCTGGATCAGCCACTCTGCATTACAGCGCGCAGGCTCCTTCCCTGTGACGGGAAGTCTCCAGTTGGAGTGCAGTAGATGATCTGACCGGGACGGTTCCCCTGCCAACTGCCCAGCATTTATTGAGCCCATCTGTGTGCTCAGCTCTCAGGGTAGCATCATGGTAGTAACACCGGTAGCTGGAGTCATGTGTTGCTTAATGACGGGGACACGTTCTGACAAAAGTGTGACTTGGTGGTTTCGTCTTTGGGAACATCATGGAGTGTCTTAGATGGCACAAGTCAACCATTTGAGGGGGCCTCTTCGTGCAATCAAAAGACAGGAAATGAAAGGTGGGCAAGAGCTGCCTGCTTCACACAGGGACTGGTTTACAGTGCACATTGTTTTTTTTTTTTTAATAAGTAGAAGGAGTAACTCTAAAATAATGGCCAAAATATAGTAAGTAAAGGTTATGACTCTAAAATAATAAGGATAAAAAGTGGAGGATACCAAATTTGCAAGCCAACAGCATGCACATTGATCATCGTTATCAAGTTCTGTGTGCTGAACCTCATGGCCCAGGGGTGGTAGGTTTGTCTCCGTGCGTGTGTCATGCTATGACGTCAGGACTGTCACTGCCACACTGGGTGAGAGGAAGTTTCCAGCTCCCTCATCATATTTGGGGACCGTTGTATGTGCTCCCGTCCTGGACCTCAAGGTTAGGACGTGGCATGTGTCTACCTGATGATATGAGAACTGGTAACATGTATCTGGCCTTTCCTGTTTTCCAGGTATAATTCTAACATTTTGCACCTATACTAACACACTTGCAGGAGAGGCACTGCTATTATTTCCACTTTACAGAAGAGAAAAACTGAGGCTATGTAAGTAAAGAGAATTTCCCAAGGGAATTCCACCCCAAGCAGTCAGGGGAACCGGGCCAAAGCACAGCAGGACAAAAATAGCCAAGTCCTTGGCCTGAGCTCCTTGGAGTCTCTCCCCTGCATGGGAATTGCTAGAGATGTGACCCACGTAAAGATGAATTTTATTCGGTCCCCTGGGTGATTCTGAGGCACACTAAAGTTTGAGAAGCACTCTTGAGCTGCAAATAAAATATTCAGAAGAATGCTTAGTAAATCTCCCCTGGTTTACTAAGGGAGGAAGAACATTTCAAACCTTTGTCAGGACATAACCCTGTCATTAAGCAAGGACTGCAGCTAAGAAGAAGAGAGTAAGAGGACCATGGGCAGCTCAGACAGCACTAGAAGCCTGAGAAGGAACTCTACGTTCTGCTCACCCTGCTCCCAGGACAATTTGGGGGTCCTGTAGGGTAGGTTGGCACATCCTGAGACCTTGGCTTCTTAGTGCCCAGCACAGGGTGGGTCTGACATTGCAATGTGAGCCCAGCCCTGCTGAGACTTCTGTGCCAGTGTGGTGTGGGAGAAGAATCATCCAGGTGCCTGTGAGGCTCTTGGGAACAAAAGTCTCCTAAATCCCAGAAGGTGTGTGCATTACTCAGCTTTTCGTCACTATAACAAAACAATTGACACAGACTACTTATAAAGAATGAGAGGTTTATGTAGCTCACAGTTTGGGAAGTTCAAGGTCATGGTGCTAGGACAGGCTCTGTTCTCAGCGGCCTCACATCATGGCAGACAGCCATGATGGGAATGCCTGCAGGAGCAAGAAACCAACAGCACAGAGGGCTGGTTGGAGCCAACCTCCCTTGGGAACTACCAGGGAGCCTCCCAAAGTCACCTCCCAAGGACCTCCCACTGGGCCCCACCTACCAAAGGTTCCACCATCTCCCAAGAGCGCCACCTTGTGGACCAAGTCTGCAAACTGCACCCAAACCATGGCAGTGGGATCCAGCAGAGGGGCTCCTACAGGCTGCACTGGGAGCCCAAAAGGACCTTTGTGTCAGAAAAATGGACTCATTCACCCACATCCTAAATGGGCCACTGCACAAAGGGTGGACAGGTCAAGGGTGCTGATGCTGCCACTGTGGCCAGAGTGAACACTAGAAGGAAAGAACTCAGTCCCCATCTCACTGCATACTAAGGGTGCTGTCCAGGGAACCCCAATTGGACCTAGACTAAATTTCTTCTGCAGACGGGGTCTGTAGAAGATGCTGTTTGTGCCTCACTTCCATCCGTTGGTCCATTACCATCTGCATGCACAGCCTCCCCATGTGCTTTGGCTCTGTGTGGCCAGCACAGACAACTCCTTGTAGGAGGGTTGCCTTGGGGCTCCTAGAGCGGCTTTGGCTTGCCCAGGTAGAAAGCCCAAAGCGCACCTGAGTATTCCTACCCACAGGCCAGCCCTTAACTAATGCTTGTGGAGGTTTAGGGGAAAGGAGATTAAACAACAACAACAACAACAAATTCTAGCTGCCTGCACCTCCTGATCTGGAAGTCTCTGAGTGTGACCATCTCTGTCCCCAGCTCCTTATACCACTGAGCAAATCTTTTTTTCACTCCATGAACCTCACTTGACTCCTGATCTTGCATCTTGCTTGCCTATTCCCTGATCAGATTTTCCTGAGATTACTCCCTTATAAGTCATTTTCACATGAATCTGCATCTCAGGTTCTGAGACATCTAGTATAATACAAAGTACTCTAAATAAAACTGCGTTTAGTTAAAGAAAAATAATTGTCACATTTTCCTGCCTGCCTGAGTTTGTAGACTAAGATTTACAAAAGTTACTCTTATTAATAAATACCATAGCAACATTATTTCTTTTATAGCACATACACATTTCTGTGAAAAAGCTTCTTAAAACCTATGAGCCATAAACCATTGTTATTCCCATTTTACAGATTTTAGAAGGTGTGACTACTCCCTGTCTAAGAACTATGAACAAAATCAATGAGCATCAAAGCCAGAAAAATGGAGCCCTGCTTAAGCCACTGATTCTAAGCCCGAGTCTGGCCAAAGATCCACACTCTGAGCAAAAGAAAGAGAAAATTTAGAGACAAGCTGTTAAGCTGGGGTGCTCTGAGCTCATTCTCCTCAAGTAGCCATACGTTGGGAGATGTGAGAGGAGTTGGCCTCCCAGGCAACCCTCAAGGCAGAATGAGTACAGCACAGGCTCAGAGAATCATAGACCCTGAGTTCAAATTCCAGTTTTTGTACCTGACTGCTATAAGGCCTTGGGAAGACTGCGTTGCCTCTCTGAGCCTCCATTTTCTCACTCAGAAAAAAGGGTTAATAGTTCTTAAAATTTTAGATCATCTCTCTAGTGATTTAGGGATCTGGATGTTGGTACCTGCATCAGGTACCTGGATGTTGGTATTTACCATCTTGAAAACCTGCCCAAATTACTTTGAAATATATCAAAAGTGGAAATTGATAAAAGAGGCACTACTCAAACGGAAGCCTCATATAGACCAGTACAGTAATACTGGGTGATTTCCACACACCTCTCTCCCCATTACACAGGTCATGCAGACACAAACTCAGTAAAGACTATTTGTACAAGAAAAATATTATAAATAAAATGAACTTTACAGATATCTATAGAATATTTCACCCCCAAACAGCTAACTACAGTTCCTTCTCAGCCATGTATAGAACCTTCTCCAATATAGACCATCTTTTAGACTGCAAAGAAATTAACAAATACAAAAACAAATTGATATAATTCCTTGCATCTAATCAGAGCATAATGGAATGAAACTAGTCATCAACATGAGAAAGCCCCACAGAAACTATATAAATGCATAGAGATTGAATAATGTGCTTTTGAATGATGAATGGGTTATAGAGGAAATCAGGGGAGAAATTTGAAAATTCGTAGACTCAAATTAAACTAGAGATTCAATATATCAGAACCTCTCAGACACTACATAGGCAGTCCTGAAAGGAAAGTTTATAGCTATGAATGCCTACATAAGAAAAACAGAAAGATCCCAAATAAACAACCTAATGATGCATCTCAAGGCCTTGAGAAAGAAGAACAAACCAATTCCAAAACCATTAGAAGGAAGGAAAGAATTAAGAACAGGGCCAGAATTAATGAACTTGAGAATTTAAAAAAAATACAAAAGATCAATGCAACAGAGTTGGTTCTTTGAAAAGATAAACAAGATTGATAAACCCTTAGGAAACTAACCAAAAGAAAAAGAAAAGCCAAATTAATAAAATTAGAGATGAAAAAGGATAAATTACCATAGACATCACAGAAATCCAGAAGATCATTAGGGATTATTTTGAAAACTTTTACTGCAATAATTTGGAAAACCTAGAAGAAATGGATATATTTCTAGACAAATACAATCTGCAAAAACTGAATGAAGAGGAAATAAAAAACCTAAGCAGATCAGTAACTGGTAATGACATAGAGGCAGTAATGAAAAGCCTTCCAAGCAAGAAAAGCCCAGGATCAGATGGATTCTCCACTGAATTTTACCAAACCTTTAAAAAAGAACTAATGTCCTTACTCCTCAAATTATTCCATGAAATAGAAAAAGATGGAACACTTCCAAATTCATTCTCTGATGCCAGTCTTGCACTCATACCCAAATCAGATAAGGGCACATCAAGGAAAGAAAACTACAGACCAATGTCCCTGATGAACTTAGATAAAAAAATACTTAATAAACTATTAGCAGATCATGTTCAAAAGTATATTAAGAAGATTGTAAAGGTCATACATCACAACCAAGTTGGTTTATTCCAGAGATGCAAGGATGGTTTAATACATGCAATCAATAAATGTAACATCACATACATAGAATGAAGGACAAAAATCACTTGATCATCTCAATAGGTGTGGAGAAAACCTTTGACAAAATTCAGTACCCATCCATGATTAAAAACAGCAATGAAACTAGGAATAGAAGGAACCTACCTCAACACCATAAAGGCTATATATGAAAAACCCAAAACCAACTTCATAATAAATGGGGAAAACTGAAAGTATGTCCTTTAAAATCTAGGATAAGACCAGGGTCTCTGCTCTCACCACTCTTATTTAATATAGAACTGGAAATTTTAGCCAAAGCAGTGAGGCAAGAGATGGAAATAAAAGAGAAAAAATAGGAAATAAATCAAATTATCACTGTTGGCCTATACTATGATCCAATACCTAGAAGATCCAAAGAACTCCATGGAAAGACTGCTAAAACCAATAAATACATTTGGAAAAGTAGCAGGTGACAAAATCAACATACAAAAATTGGTAGCTTTCCCATATACCAACAATGAATCTTTGAGAGGAAGAATTAGGAAAATTATTTCATTCATAATAGCCTCAAAAGTGCTTAGGAATAAATCTAACCAAGGAGGAGAAAGACCTCTACTATACTATAGAACACTGAGGAAAGAAATTGAAGAAGACCTCAGAATATGGAAGAACCTTCGATGCTCACAGATAGGCAGAATCAGTATGTTAAAATGGCCACACTACCAGAAGCAATATGCAGAGTGCAATCCCCATCAAAATACCAATGACATTCTTCACAGAACTATAAAAAAAGTCCTAAAATTCATTTGGAAGAATAAATTACCCATAATAACAAGAGCAATTGTAAATCAAAAAGGCAATGCTGGAGACATCACAGAACCTGACTTCAGATAGTACTACAGAGCTATAGTAACAAAACCTGCGTGGTTCTGGCACAAAAACAGACCAGCGGTACAGAATAGAAGACACAGAGACCAACTCACACAGCTACAGTCATTCCATCTTGACAAAGGTGCCCAAAACATACATTGGAAAAAAGGTAGCTTTTTAAGCAAATGGTACTGGAAAAACTGGTCATCCATATGTAGAAGAATGAAACTAGACCCTTCTCTCTCACAAAAACCAACTCAAAATGGATCAAAAACCTAGGAATTAGACCAGGAATTCCTAGAACAAAACGTAGGTCCACACTTCAGCACATCTGCACAGGCAACGACTCTCTCATTAAGACTCCCAAACCTCAGGAAACAATGTCAAGAGTTAATAAAGGGGATGGCATCAAATTAAAAAGTTTCTGCACAGCAAAGGAAACAATTAGGAATGTGAAGAGAGAACCTACAGACTGGGAGAAAATCTTTGCCAACTATTCATCCGACAGGATGAATTATGGCCCAGCCATACCACTCCTGGGTATTTATCCTGAAGAATTAAAGTCATCTTGCTACAGGATGCA
>JAJEJO010005819.1:17534-29078 GCA_020662805.1 Glaucomys volans | reverse complement strand
GCAGGGCTTGGTCATCTTGGTCTGGGTGGGTGAGACAGAAGCCTCAGAGCTAGAGAGACCAGAGATGCAGCCCCGGCCAAGGCTGAAAGACGGAAGACCCCAGGAGAGTGGCTGGTGTTCGTTCATGTTTGACCGCTGAAGAATCTGCAGTCTGACATCCATGGGTGACAACAGCAGAAAAAGTCACACCTGCTAAAGAAGGGCCAGACGTGCCCCAGCACGGAGCTCCTGTCTCCCTCTTCTTTCCCTCCAACCTACCCTCTACTGAATGGTGCTGCCCACATTGAAGGCAGGTCTTCCCCACTGAGTTTGCTGACCCACCTGCCAATCATCTCTGGAAACACCCCATTAGACACATCTGGTCAAGCTGCCAATCGGGATCAACCATCAAAGGTCCATAAAAGGTCATTATTGAGGCTGGCCAAGGGAGACTGGGAATCCCAGGCACAGGGAACACCATGTGAAAGGTCTTGGAATAGATCATGGATGATCTTGAGTCTGGTTAGAGAGTTTGGTCTGTTTCCTGGAAGTCACGAAGAGCCATTGGGATTAGCAGAGGCATGGTGTGACCAGGGTTCATTGTACAAAGATCACCCTGATGAATCCATGTGGCAAATTTCAGGTGCAAGACAGGAGGCTGGGAGTCAGTTTGAGAGTCTGGGCAATGGATCAGAGATCAGAGATGGTGGGGCTTGCACGAAGGTGGTAGCAGGTGGAAAGAAGAGTGGAGATGGGATTGAAGAGATGCTTAGGGAGGCAGGCACTGAAGGTCAATGTACTCGGTGGCTTGGAAGGAAAGAGGAGCATCCTTAACTCAGTCCCAAGTCATGACCCTGAGATAAGATTTAAGAGCCAGAATTTCATTTACGAGGTAAAAGTGGAAGAGCAAAGAAATAAGAAAGAAGAGAAAGCTGTCAATGAGGGATAGTGATCTAATCAGCTCCCACTGTGGGTTGGATTCTGCTGGAAAGCTCTGGGGGACCGTGTGGAACGTCACCATGGTGGCATAATCTCACTTGAGTGGTAAATAATGTCCCAAATCCTGCCACTATTTGTCGAGGGATACTTCTGACCAGTAGGCACTAATCTCTGGTGCATCTGAGCCACCACACAGGTGGCAGAGTGGACTTCAGTGATAAGAGAAACACTCAGGCCACCAAACATGGGAGTGGAAGATGGACATCCACCTGACAGGCTCTCCAGTGAAAGGGATGAGAGATGTGGTCAGGACACAGTCGGTCCCCCAGGGTGTAGGGTATCCCAGCATCAGGGCTGGGGTATCCAGGCCAGTACTTCCTGTATGGAATCAGGGAATGGTGGAGGAGGTGGGTGTGGAGATGGGCTAGACCCATTGCTGCCCATGGGTCCCCAGGGGGCACTTGCTGATTGGGTTCAGAAACCTGGATGACTCTAAGCTGTGAGACCTGTGGAGGAACTGAGGGCCATGCTGTCATCTAAAGCCACCCGAAAGGGTGCAACAGCCCCAGAGGAAACACATAGCACGAGCAGTCCTGGAGCCCAGAAGTGCACCCCAGCCACACACAGGTCTTGAGAGTCCACCCTGGGTCCTGCAGCTCAGGCTGCTGAGACCATCCACGCAACAGGCTGCAGATAAAATCTCAGGGCAGTGCCAGGGAAAGTGATTACCAAGAAGAAGTAGCTGAATGAAGGAAATAATTCTCCAGCATTTTTTAATTAAAACCTTCAACCCAAGGAGCTTGTTAATTTCAGCTGTGGCAAGTGCGGCTCTTGCCACCCGCTTCCCGCAGTCTGCACCCACTTGGAAGCCCTTGCCTCTGATTTCCCTAATTTGTGAGGTGCTTGCGCTTTGGGTGGTAAGCCAGATGGGAAGCCAGCCCCTCTGGAAGCAGATTCCTGCTGGAATTTTACAGCCAGCGGGTAGCTGGAGGGAATCCCGGGACCTTTATTACCTCCCCCTCCCCCAACTCCCTCCTCAAATTAGGTACATCTGAAGGACAAAAGGGAAAACTCTCAGTTGCAGGGTGGTTGACAAGGGCCCCCAAGACAGGCTGGGTGGAGAGGTCCTCAGTCCTTGAATAAATGAATAATGTTTAATTCTCAATTAACTCTCTGCATAGACAAATAAAAGTACTCAATATCTATTGTGTGCTTTGCTGGTGCCAAACCCTGTGCTCTTATTATTTCATTTAACCCTGACAATAAGTCTGGGAGTTGGATTGTATTATCATCCCCATTTTATAGACGATGAAACTGAGGCTCAGAGAGTTGCAGTAACTCACCTCAGGCCACGCAGCTCACAAGTGGTAAAACCAACTATCCAGATTCCAAGCAGCAGACAACAGCTTCTTTACTGAGCCAAAGCAGAAATGTGGGATTTGGAGACAGAAAAAGTAGTTTGGGGTCCGTTGCCTTGCTCAAGAAATGTTAGCTCTTGGGGCTGGGTTGTGGCTCAGGGGTAGAGCACTTGCCTAGCCTATGTGAGGCACTGGGTTAGATTCTCTGCACCGCAAATAAATAAATGAGTAAAATAAAGGTCTCTTGACATCTAAAATTTTTTTAAAAAAATAGAAAGAAAGAAATGCTAGCTCTTTAAGATTACGGTGAAGTCTCCACATGTTGAATGGGCCTGGAGGACCACGGTCTCGAAGGGTCATGTTCAGGGGTGTTCCCCAGAGCATTGCCTGCTAGTGACCATGAAGAGCTGAAGCATTCTAGATGTGTAAAAATAAGGGATCGCTGCAATAAACTACAACAATCAACACAGGGTAATCACCTGTAGCAAAGGGTGGCCAACAGGGTATGCTTTTGGGTTTGGGAGACCTTGGCTTCTGCTCCTCTTGGCACCTGAGGTGCAGCGTGCCTGCCAGTGAGTGGGTCCCACCCTCTGCCCTGTTCCTTCCCTGTGCAGGGTGACAGCCCAGCAGGGAAGGTGGGCAGTGCCAGCCACTTGTCCTACTGTCTCTGAGAGAAGAGGTGAAGGACTCAACCCGCCTCTCTGGGCGGGATGTGGCCCACAAATGGCCCCCAGCCCAGAGTCCTCTCCTGCTCCTTTGCCCGCTAGCTCTGACCCTGGAGCTGGGTTCAGGCCTGCAGCTTCCTCTACGGCTCCTTCTGGACAGATCAGGAAGAATCTAGATTTAATTTAAGTTGCAGATAGATTGGAATTAAACGATTTTTTTTTCTCTTAGTTGTATGGAATTTGGGTCAGGAGGGAAGGAAACATGCATGTCCTCTATCCGGATCCAAATGTTCAAATTGAATTGAAGCATGATAAGAGATCAAAGTCATCTTTAAACGACAGTCCATCTTCTTTCAAGGATTAACTGAGATGGAGTCAGAAAAAAAAAAAGCAGAGTGGTGTTATTATTACAGGTTCAGATGCGTCTTGCAACATAGAATCCAGAAGAGGTTGGCAGGTGCCAGGGCAGGGGACCCCGGAGATCTGGGCATCCAGTGGCTTCTTTGCAGATGTGTGGAAGCAGAGGAGGGAGGCGTCTAGGGGGAAAGTCTCCAGGCACAGCCCCCACCTCATCCAGCCCCTCTCACACAGGGGGAAGGGGAGGCCTTGAGTGGTTAAGTGGCCAGACAGGGCTCAGGACCTCAACCAGGTCTCTGGGTAGATGAGCCCACAGGGATGGAGCAGCTTCCTGAGCCTGTGACACAGGAAGATCAAGGACTGAGATGAGGCAGGTGCTGTGGCACACGCCTGTCATCCCAGTAACTCCGGAAGCTGAGGCAGGAGGACGGTGAGTTCAAAGCCAGCCTCAGCAACTTAGTGAGGCCCTAAGCAACTGAGCGAGATCCTGTCTCAAAAATGCATAAATAAAAAATAAAAATGGCAAGGGGTGTGGCTCGAGGATTGAGCACCCCTGGTTCAATCCCCACCCCCAAAAGGACTGAAATGAATGAGGAGTCTAAGTGAAGAGGAAGTGGGGGGCTGTGGGTAGGCACCATGAGATGATAGCTGGGGTTCCAAGGCACACAAACCTGACGGGAAGGCGGCTCCAGGCTGGCCTGTGGCTCTCAGGCAGTGGGCAGACGTCAGGGAGCTGGAGCTTCCTGCTGCAGGTGGTGAAGATCCTACCGCCTCAGGTGCTCAGAAGAGCTCACTACTCACTTCCTTCAGGAAGCCGGTGTATACGGACCACCTACCAGATGTCCGGCAGTGTTTGAGGCTCTGGGGGAAAGGAAAGAACAAAACAGTGAAGTTCCCTGGTGGCTTTTATTCTGTAAGGGAGACATGCACTGAACCAATAAAACAGCCCACACCAAGAAATAGGTGTCTCCCACTCCAGGGAGAAGTGTTTTAGGTACCGACCCAGGACAGGACCCCAGGTAGAAGCTAAGGGGTGGGGGTATCTGGGAGGGCTGCTGTGGGAGGGGTCTTTGGTTTATACCTGAATGAAAAGAGTCAAAGAAGAGAAGGTTCAGGGAGAGCATGGCAGACGGGGTGAAAGGCTGTGCAAAGACCCTGAGGCAGGAACTGTGGATGATTGGGGACATTTTACACATTGTGGCTACAGCAGAGAGGGCTTCAGGGGCAGGAGGTGGCGGTGTGGTCCCACAGGTAGTTGGGGCCCAATGTTCTGAGCCAAAGTCAGGAGGCTGAATTTTATTCAGTCTTATTTGGGAAGCTGTTGTGGGATTCCAATCAAGGGACAGTGTGACCTCCTTTGGGTCTCATCACTTGCTGGGTAGGCGAGGTATCGCCCAGCTTGCCCTAGCCTCCTGTGTCCTGCAAACTCCAAGGGCGGAAACCAAACCTGACTCATCTTTACAACCCCCTCCCTCCAGGTCCCAAGAAACTGCCCAGGGCTGCCAAAAATATTTATTGAAGGGATGAAGAAACAAAGCAAAGACAGATGGACCTGTCTTCCTGGGGTTTGTCTTGAGTCCCTCCTGGTCCTACCGCGTCTCTCCAGGGGAAGCAAGCGACAGCCGGCTCTGCTGCTCTCATCCCTGCCAGAGAAACCCTGGGGCTGGCGCTGGAGACCTTCCCTGGTTCAGCATAGACGGATGGGCTGGCTCCGCAGCGCGGCTCTCCCGGGTGACACCCTCCTGGCTGGAGGGCTGAGCCCGCGGCGGGTGAGATGGCCACATTTGTCAGCAGCCCTGGAGGAGCCGACTGCTGGGCACGAGAAGAATGAGGTTCTTGGGATTCTAAAAGATCCTGCTTCCCTAGTGGAAGAGCCAGGCCTCGACTATAGCCGCCCCGATGTGTGGCATCCCCGGGGACTGGGGTACCCAGCTCCCACCAGTGCTGGGATCCCGTGGAGCTGGCGCAGGCTCTGTCGCGGGGACCCCAGTATGCAAGAAAAGCCCCAGTGGAAGGCCCCCTCTGATCTCTCCAACCACCCCCTCTTTCCTGTCAAGGTTTAGAATTGCCTCCTGAGGACGGACATCTGCCTTCTGTCACTGGGTGCTGACGCGGGGATGGTGCCCGAGCCCCATCCGCTTGCCCCGTGGAGGGATGGGAGGGCTGCCTGTGTTCAGGAGGCTTGGAAGGATTCCCCGGGGCTCGGGTGAAGGGCGCCTATGATGAATCAGTGATGCATCTGGAGGACGAGGGTCTAGTTTCATATTTTCATCCTTTTTCTAAGGCCTAGAATCTATAACATTTGTCCTGAAAAGGGAAAAAGAAAGAAAAAAATTCTCCAATGTATGTGATTCTGGTGTTCATTTTGACACTGTGGAATAATAACATCTGCCTTAATTAAGGGCTTAAAATGTATCAGACCCTGTGATGAGTGCTTTATGTATATTATCTTATTAAACTGTCTTAATATATCCTGAATCCATAAAGATGTCATTTAAACTATTTGTCATATAAGCAAATTCAGGTTTACAAAGACTAAGGTCCTTAGATTTACTTAAGGACTCTCCGGCAGTTAGTGTTGGGGATAGGATTTATTCCAGCCTGGCTCAGTCTGAGTCCACTGGAATGGAGATTCCAGAATTTTCTTTAGGTCCAGTGTCTGTACAGAAGGAAGACCCTACTTAGGTTTTGAAATACAACTTCCAACTCCCAACTCCTAAGGAGTCTATCTAAGCTGTATCACCCTGCTGCCATGAAGATAGTCCTTTGTAAAACTCCACAATCTAAGTTCAAGGTCTGAAGACCCCAGCTGGACCACCCAACAGCACTGCCAGACGCAGCCCCTGACCAATTGAAATGTGTCGGGCCAGAATGGAGGTGGCCGGAGGTCCCAATCCTACCCGGGACTTTGAAGATCCAGTTGGGAAGGAGGAAGCAGGAGCACAGGAACCCTGCTTCATGTTCGTTATTGGATGAGGAAGCTCGAGACATGTCATGGTTACATGAAAAAATGGAAAAACAATCTCACCTGTTTCTTTCCTCCTTTTGTTGATGTGGCTACTAGAAAAATTTGACATTTGTGGCTCCTGTTGGTGGCTCATGAATTACTTCTACTGGGTGGCACTGCTCTTAAGATGGGTCACTATCCCAACACTGTTACCTTGAACAGGGAAAGGAAGTTGCGTGCCAGAGAGGAGAGGTGGAAACTTCTGACCCCAGATCAAGGATCATACCTGACTTTTATTTCCCTAAGTCTTATGCCTTCTCTTCTTGGCTGGAAAAGCAGTTGGCTGGAAGCCTGTTTTCTTCCTATAAAGCATACTCTTTTTTTTTTCAGTAGCAGTGATTGAACCCAGGGGCGCTTAACCACTGAGCCACATCCCCAGTCCTTTTTAAATTTTGAGACAGGGTCTCACTAAATTGCTTAAAGCCTTGCTAATTTGCTGAGGCTGGACTCAACTTGCAATCCTACTGCCTAAGCCTCCTGAGTTGCTGGAATTACAAGTGTGTGTCACCACACCTGGCTTTGCCACAGTTTCTAATGGCACATCAGAGAGAGAGTATTGAAAAGGAATCTATGCCTTTAGCAACCTTCGATGTGGCAGGGAGGGCTCAGACTCAGGGTAAGAAGCGCTAACTTCCCTTTCCTAAAGGAGAGAAGAAATAGTTTTATTTTCCCTGGAAAGTCACCCTCCACCCAAGGATTGAGCAAAAGACTGAATCTGATACCAGAGAGAGTGGCTGGGAACACTACCTAGCATCCAACACTTGAACCTTAAATTACTAGGTGGCCTGCCTTTTCTCTGGGCTCCCAGGAGACTGCCTGCTCCTGGAGATCGAGTGCTGCATTCAGCACCGAGTTTACCCAGCCCTGAGTTCCTTGTGGCTCGTGTTCACCAGCAACACCTGGTCATCCTGAGATTGGCCTCAGCCTCCAGCCAGGATGCAGCCTTCTTTCCTGTTCTTTCACTATCCATGCCCAGCACCCCTTTTAAGCCAGTGACCTTGCAATAAATGTCATATGTGCTGAATGTGATGTTCAGGTCACAGATGGGCTGTGTACACAATGGTGGTCCTGCAAGGTGAGAAGGGAGTGAAAACATTCCTATCCCCTGGTGATGTCGTCACTGTCCCAATGTTGTCACACAAACTATTATCCCATGTGCTCATTGTGGTGTGAATGACCCTATGACCCTGCTGTAAACACACGTGCAATTATGTCCAGCACATAACCCTCGATGACGAATAGCTACACTGCTGGTATGTGCCTGCTAAGCTGTGCGTCGATCATTTAGTAAAACAAAGTATACTGTCAAATGATACGCTGTGATAGACTGGTCGCTTCCTCGTGATCACCGAGCCTCTTGACCTTGAAGAGACTGAGGGATTGACCTCTATGGTCTAGGTTTGTGTAGGACGCTCTGGGAGGCACAAGGCTGACATCACCTAACAACACATCTCAGAATTATGTACCCCTGTGTTACCTGATCACAGCTGCACACGGTTATGATAAAGCACCTCTCCACCCTAGAGGAATGGAGGACATTAAATCCAGAAAATCCAGCAGGCTAAGAAAGAGAAGTGGGAATTTATCATGAACAATTGTGGAGTCCTTCCGTGGATGGAGCTCTGTCTGGGCTGGAATGATCTCCTTTGTTCCTTACAATATATCTCAAAATAGTAAATTACTGTCATAATTCCCACTTTATAGCTGGGGAGAAATGAGGAGCACACAGGTGAAGTCCCCTAGGCCAGGGTCACAGAGTCAGCCAAGCCCCGGCGGTCTCGTTTCAGAGCCTGGCCTGTATTCTACCCTGGGTCTCCTTGGGGAACATGGAGACCGTGAGTGATCTGCTAAGAAAGCAGCCGTTTCTGCCTCTTGGAAAACTGCATCACACAATGTGTTTCCTGGCTGAGCCTCTAAGAATTTCTGCAGGAACTGAAAAGATGATTCTGGTCTCCTCAGGGGAAGCCAATATTTTTGATGCCATCAGAAGAGATACTCAGTGCGGTGTGCTGTTCCATTTGGCCTTCTTCTATTTTGGTATCCTTACTAAAAATGAAGACTTGCTCCCCCTCCCTGGCTATTTACTCCGAGGCCACACCTCCCCTTCTGCCTCATCCATCCTTGTCATAAATCCGGGTCAGCCTGTGTGTCAAGCACACCAGCCGCCGTCAGAGATCAGTTCTTCCATCCAGAGTGGGTGCTATATCTTCAGTTCCCTGAACAAAGTTGACATTTTTTTTTTTTTAATTTGGGGCTGTGCTGAGGGAGGAGAAGCAGGAAGTGTCCTCAGCAGAAACCGAGGTGGGGTGGGGGGCATGTAAATGCAGCCGACATCCTGCAGCACTGGGGTCAATCTAGCCACAGAGGCAGGAAACACAGCAAATTCTGCAGCCAGAGCTGTTCTCCAGCCTCCCCAGGGCAGGGTCTGCGCCATCCTGCTGGCTGATCATCTGCAACCAGAACCCACGTGGCATCTCTCTTCGCCTGTGTCCTCAACTCTCCCCAGATGCTCTTCCTCTGGGCAGCAAGATCCTCCCTGGCAGGCTGCTCATGGCCTCTGCCCACTGCCTTCTGCATTGGGAGACTCCAGAGAGGAGGAGTTCCCATTTCTCCAGGCCACAGAGGCAGACCTTGGTTTTCCTCATATACATTAATAGTTTCCTTCATGATATGTAATATTAAAATTTCCAAGGAATTTTCCCTGTGTTGTACTGCTGAATTATAGCTGTACATAATGGAATTGGTTGTTACGGATTTGTGCATGCACTCAATACAACAGTCTGATTTGGTCAATATTCCCTGTGTGGTGTCCCCTCTCCCTCTCCTCCTGCCTGCCCCTGGTCCCTTTCCTCTCCTCCAGTGATCTCCCTTCGATATTCACCAGATCTCCCAAACACGCACTTTTCTTTTGTTTTTTCTCTCTAGCTCAAGGAAATTTTTTTTAATGCGATAAGTAAACTTTCAGCCCAGCTAATAGAAGTCTATGGCAAATAATGGCGGGGGGAGCAGGCAGATGACAACAGTCTCCAGGCCCACATCCTCCCCCAGGAAGAGGAAACCAGGAAAATGGGAGGTGGGAGCTGAGGTGAGGGGCTACCCAACCCAAGGCAAGATCTTTTGCATCTTTGAGGGAAAGAAGGCAGCAAAGAGAGTGGGAAACCTGGTTGGTGGTGAAATAGGAGAACTGGAAAAAAAATCTGCACAAAGGAGGAAAGAGTGAATGAGAACACAGTGGAGACTACGGCAGAGAAGAAGACACAAAAGAAAAGAAACAAGATGGAAGCACTACTGTCCCGTGTGCCCTTCCCGCATGGGCTTCCTGCTTCCACCTGTGCTCCGCACATGTCTTTGTGGTGGATCCTGCTTTAAATTTATTTCTATTTTTTCCCCTGAGAGGTCAGGAGTGGGTCTCTGTTGCTTACATCAGAAAATCTGACAAAATAGGTTATAGCTATGATGATGGAGAAATTGTGCTTTGGAGATTCTTGGGCACCAACCCACACAGTGAAACCAAGATGGCAGACAGTGGGGTGGGGGGGCCATTAAGATTCTTGACTCGCAGTGGTAACCAGGGAGAGGCTTAAGGAGGCTCTTCTCACAAGCTCTGCCATCAATCCCAGCCAATCAGCCGGTTTCTAGCTCTCTTCTGGAAACTTCAGTGCATTAACTTACCAGAAAGTGTACTGGCAAGCACGTAAGGCCCCTACCACCAAACCACGGGTGCCTGTTTCTAGAACTTTGCTACTTGGGAAGCCAATCAAAAGAACCGGTTCTTATATCCTTTAAATTCTGCAAATGGGTATTTTCTACCCACACCAATTATCACCAATCAATATAACAGTTATCACTTAATGGTTGACAATTGCAATGCTGGTGCCCCAGACTGGCATGGGGTGTTATGGCTAATTGGGATAGAACTTAGGCAGAAGCATAATGAAAATGTAAATTCCCACTGATTCATCAAACAATTATTTCTATAACCACAAGATGGCCGATCGTAAACCTAATTAGGAAATAAACAAAGTTAATCAGCGAGCAGACATTTGCTAATCATATACATGTCACAAGAAAAGAAATATTAGACAGTGGCTCATTAAAACCTCCCAAATCCCAACGATTCTACAGTCTCTAAAAATACAACTTCCCAGCGTTGAGGAAGCAATAAACAAAATTTTACTAAAGCATTTTTTTCTGCATTAAAATTTAGGAAGCACCAGAGAACAAAGACATGTATGACCACATATATAAATCATTGTCCCACTTTAAAATGACAAAACCCAGAACTGGAAATGTATTTATGTGACCTGGTGGATGTGGTCCAGCACACACAGAACTTGATTATCAGAGGTGAGTCCTTCTGAAGTGAGAGGGAGGGTTAAAGGAAGTTAATTTCAGTGCAGACATAAAAGTTGGGCGAAGATTTAAGCCAAAGCCACCTGCGTCTCTCTGTCCAGGGCACATTCCCTGCTCTGGTGAAAACTGCTACCTGGGGCACCTCTTCCCAACTCACTCAGCACCTGATTGTGTCCTGGGGCTTTTACTGTCCTGCATGGCTCGGACATAGAGAAGACTCCATCCACCCCGGGCAGCTTCCCTGAGACCGGAGGGCCCATCTTGTCATGAATCCAAGTCTTCCATTGTCCTCTGCTGCCAGTCTGCAGTGCAGAATCCCTGGATGTGACTTCTGGAGGAGCGCTCCGGCTCAACGGCTCGTGCAGGCAGGAGAAATGGCAGCCCTGGATGCAGGGAGCTGAGTGTACCCAGGGCACAATGAACCTGCTTCGCATCTGGCGCTCAAGAAACAGTTGTTGAAAAAACAGATAAACAAGTCAGAGCCAGGGACACGGCTGCTGCATCAAAGCCAGGGCTGTTCTTCAAGCCTCCATGGTTGTAAAGAGGGGTGTTTATGTCAGAAGGAAGAGGAATCCTCGAATCAGAAATGATGCTGGGATCGGTCTGCACACGTTCAGTTACCAACTTTGAAAAAAACCAGGCGTGTGCAGGTGGACACACATCCCCTCAGAGCAAGGTGGTCAGGACTTGGCATAATTCTGGAGCCTTGGCAGCCCGCCTGGCCATGCTGTCTTGGTCCAGGCCTCTGGTATCTCTAGGAAATTACAGCAAGGGGACCTTAAACTTGACTTGACACACAAGAAGGAGGAGAGAGCCGGGAGACAGATCTACCTTGACAGAGGTGGAGGGAATGGGTTTGTACAAGAAAAGAGCAAACAGGGACTCA